>JARYGA010052203.1:0-40161 GCA_030545235.1 Helianthus tuberosus | reverse complement strand
AAAAAATGTTTAAAAAAATCTGAATTTTAAAATGTTTTTAATAAAAAAGTTATGTTTAAAAAAAAGTAATAATATAATAAAACAAAAAACTAATAAAAAACAATAAAGATAAAAAGACAAAATAGAGTTATTTTACTAAATTACCCTTTTGGATTATAATATTAAAGACATAATAAGACAAAAACCATTTAATATTAATTTTTGTAACTTTTAATCTCATCCATCCATCCTAAAGATCTAAAGGCTAGAAAGTGGTTCTCATGGTTCTCATAACTGGAGGTGGTTCTCATTTTAGCGGTCCCCTATATATATATATATATATATATCGGTAAAAAAAGCTATGTTACATTGTTTTTTTATATTATTTCTATTTTAAAGTTTTCTTATAATCACCCAATCACCCAAATTGGAAAAATGAAAATTTATGTCGTCACCAATTGCAAATCACATTTGTTAGTTTGTAAGACTATGAGTATTCGTTTATTCAACTTAGGCTGAACGGGGCACCATGCGGGGAGTGGGGCGGTGACCCAAGTCCCCTAGCGGGAACACCACCGCCATCACCGCGGGGATGCAATTCGGGGAGTGGGAGCGGGGGTAGTCATCGATGAGGGAGAGGAGAGAGAGAGGGGTGATTGGTTGTTAATGTGGGTCCACCCTTTTTCCACCAATCATATTTTTTTCTTCTTTTTTTATAAAAAATAATTGTGTGAGTGGAGTGCCGCCATCAAATTGAGGGTGTGAGGGGAGTTAAGAGGGGAGTTGACGTGGCGCGTGCTGATTGGCCGTGCGTAAGAGAGGGGACTCCCCTAAGAGGGGAGTGCACCGTTCACTCTTAAGAACGCCATCTTAGTTATAATTATTATAAACTTTATGGTTATACTAATAGAAAAAAAAGGAAATACAAAAACTTTATGTTTTTTAGTTGGCTTGACATGTATGTAAAAGACAAAATACTTCTAACAATAGAAAAATTATGTGGTTCTAACAAAACCCAAAGTTTTTGTTCTTAATATTTTATGTGTTTTCTTTTTTAAAAATAGTGTTAACGTTATAGAAATTTCAATTTTAAGTAATCTACGGCTTTACAACATCTTTCTAAAGCTATTTTTATGTAACATTATCTAAGGTTTGCTTATGAAAAAAAAAACTAGTTGCTCTCTGTTACAAACCATGTTCGCCGCCACCAAAGACCACCGATCATACCGTCACAAACCCTACTCCGTGCCACCATAGACTACCGCCACCACATCAAAACGTTTGTCGGAACCCTAGAACCCCAGCCGTCATTGTCGGCACCCTAGAACCCCCAACCATCATTGTCGGCTTTAGCTCCCGCCGATAACATTATTGCCATCATACTATCATGCTGGAACGGTCGTCTACCACCGCCTTCTACCATCGTTTCACGTGTCTTAACCACCACAACCCACCACCGGTCTGACCGAAGGCCAAGAGGGTGGTCGACGGGAGACGATGGCCGGTTCCTCCAGCTCAGCCGCTCCTCTCTCTCTGTCTCTGCCGTGCTATAGTTGCTCTCTTTCTATCCATCTCTCTAATCTGGACTTTTTTGAGGTGGGAGCGGTGGAGGGCAAGGTGGCGAATCACGTGGTAAAAGTATAAACCCAAAAATACCCTCAATAACTGTTCATTGCATTGGTTTATTAATATATAGGAGAATGTAAAAAGAACTTGTGTAAAATTTAAGAATGTTAATTCTTATTTTGTTATTATTCGTAATTAGGGGTGATTGTCTATGTTGGTTTCGCAACTCCTCCACTTTTAGAGGGTGTTTGGGATTACGTTTTAAAGTGATTATTTAATTATTGTGTTTGTAAAACATAAATAATCTAAAAAAGTGTTTGGATGAAAAAAGTGATTATCTGTCTCCAAAACGCAGTTTTGGAGAAGCAAGTACCTACATGCTTTTTCAAAACGCAGTTTTGAAAACGCAAAATATATTTTGAAAACGCAACACCAAACACCCCCTTAGGGTGTAGGGAGTGGTTAGACACTTGAAAGTGGTAAATTTTAAAATCAACCAATGAGAGTGTGCCATGTCAAAGTTGTAAACTATGCTCAAAAGTGTTGGCAATGGTTAAACACGTCATTAATTGGTAAACTATTTAAAAAAAAGTAAAAATGTGTGATTGGTTGAGATGGCATGGATCCCACCCCACACATCCCCTCTCTCTCTCCTACCCTCCCTCCCCGCATCAGCATGCCATCATCGAACAAAGAAGGCAAATTCAGTAAACTTCTTGCTGGCGGTGGTTTACCGCAACGGTAAACTGGTTTGGAATCCCTATGGGAATTGGAATTTGATGGATTCCTTTGAAATCCATAGATGTGTTTGGTTGATAAATGTATTAATGGAATTAGAATTTAAAAATATCTAAAAAGACAAAATTACCCCTAGTTATAAACAATTGGCAAAAGTTTTAAAAACAACTATCTTAGATAAAAATTCAAAAAAAATCCAAAAAATTCAAAAGTATAAAAAAAAATTAAAAAATAAAAAAAAATCTCAAAAATAATAAAAATTCAAAAAATTATAAAAAATAAATTTTTTTTTATAAAATCAAAAAAATTCTAAAAAATAATAAAAAATCCAAAAAATTCTAAAAAATAAAAAAAATAATGAAAAATCTAAAAAATCCTAAAAATTCAAAAAAAATCTAAAAAATAATAAAAAGTCTAAAAAATTCTAAAAAATCAAAAAAATCAAAAAAATTCTAAAAAATAATAAAAAGTTCAAAAAATTATAAAAAATAAAAAAAAATTCTAAAAAATAAAAAAATTCTAAAAAATAATCAAAAATCCAAAAAATCCTAAAAATTCAAAAAAAATCTAAAAATAATAAAAAATCAAAAATTCTAAAAAATCAAAAAAATTCTAAAAAATCAAAAAAATTCTAAAAAATGATAAAAAGTTTAAAAAATCCTAAAAAATCAAATTAATTTCTTAAAAATCAAAAAAATTCTAAAAAACAATAAAAAATCTAAAAAATCCAAAAATTAATAAAAAATAAAAAAAATCAAAAAATATCTAAAAAATAATAAAAAGTTTAAAAAATTCTAGAAAATAAAAAAAACTCTAAAAGATAATAAAAAATCTAAAAAAATTCAAAAAAAAATCTAAAAATTAATAAAAAAACCAAAAAATTCTTAAAATTAAAAAAATAATAATAAAAAGTTCAAAAAATTCAAAAAATAAAAAAAAATTAAAAAAATAAAAAAAAGTTATAAAAAATAATAAAAAATGTAAAAAATCCTAAAAATTCAAAAAAAAATCTAAAAAATATTAAAAAATCCAATGAATTCTAAAAAATAAAAAAAAATTCTAAAAAATAATAAAAAAATCCAAAGAATTAAATAAAATTAAAATATTCAAAAAATTATTTTTTGATTTTTTTTGAATTTTTTGGATTTTTATTATTTTTTAGATTTTTTTTGTTTTTTTCAGAATTTTTTGGATTTTTATTATTTTTCTGATTTTTTATAATTTTTTATAATTTTTTTTATTTTTTAGATTTTTTTGGATTTTTTTTATTTTTTGGATTTTGAGAATTTTTTTTTGTTTTTTTGAATTTTTTGGATTTTTTATTATTTTTTTGATTTTTTAGAATTTTTTGAATTTTTTTTATTTTTTGGATTTTTTTAATTTTTTCGAATTTTTTTGATTTTTTAGATTTTTTTGATTTATTAGAATTTTTAGATTTTTTTTGTTTTTTTATAATTTTTTTAATTTTTTAGAGTATTTTGGATTTTTTTTTATTTTTTGGATTTTTTAGAATTTTTTGTTTTTTTATAATATTTTGGATTTTTTATAATTTTTTTGATTTTTTAGAATTTTTTGGATTTTTTTTATTTTTTTTATTTTTTGGATTTTTTTATTATTTTTTGATTTTTTAGAATATTTTGGATTTTTCATTGTTTTTTTGATTTTTTAGAATTTTTAGAATTTTTTGGATTTTTTATTATTTTTTAGAATTTTTTGGACTTTTTAGAATTTTTATTAGAATTTTTTTGATTTTTTTATTATTTTTTGGTTTTTAGACAAAAATTAAAGAGGCAAGAGTTTATTTCCGTAACTTTGGAAACATTCCCGTGGTTTTGTAAACTTTCCTTTGAAATTTAGAAGGAACCTGAATTCCATTAGATAAGGGATTTTGTTGGAATTGAAATCCAATTCCATTCAACTAATTTGTCCAACCAAACACACAAAGGAATGAAATTCAAATTCCCTTGAAATCCTATGGATTCCTGTCAACCAAACATGCCCTTAGTCTCTTTAATTTTCGGTTAGAATGAAGTGATTTTGTACATTTTAAAAGTGGTATACAAAAATTTGTAAATTATATTCCCACTTGATTCTAAGCAAAAAAGGTATTTGTTTATTGTTGTTAGAAGGCCTCCATTTTGGAATCCACTCTAAAATTCATAAAAAGCTTAAGCAGGTCTTGTTTGACATACAAAAAAGACATAATCTTGGACCAGCACAACTGCCAGTCGCAAGTGCGACTTCCCAATGCATTGATTTCTTGCTAACTCGGTTGACACCCAACTCAATTCACCCATTTCTATCATCCATGTGTCATTGATAATACGTTCTTAGAAAGGATCCTCGATTATTGTTATAAAACAAAATGTATATTAAAAATATATTTATTTAATTTGACATAAAACAAAATGTACGTAACATTGTTTTTTACATTATTTTCGATTTTAAGGTTTTCTTATATTCACCCAAATTGGAAAAATGAAATTCATGTCTTGACCAATTGAAAATCACATTTGTTAATTTGTAAGACTGAACTCATTTATTCAACTTCAGAACGCCATCTTAATTATAAAATTATAATCAACTTTAAGTTCATACTTTTGAAAAAAAATATAAAATTTATTTTATATGAGGGGGGATCTTGAAACTTTTTTCTTTTTAGTTGGCAAAACACCAACTACGCCTAAGTCCAAACAACAAAAAAATTATGTGGCTTTAAAAAATCCCATGTTTTCGTTTTTAGACTATGGGGTATGGGACGGGGGTTGGGGCGTGGGTTGGAGAGAAACGCCCAAGTCACCACCCCGGGTGGGCTTGGGTTTGGGCGTGACCCCTTGGGTGGGAGTTTAAGGCCGGGCGTGGGGCGGGGCTACCACATGACATGGCGGAACCTCATTGGCCAAGAACACTAGCCCTTTGAAATTGGTTTTTTTTCCACGCCACCCAACCCATGCCCCACCATACCCCTTTGAAATTGGCTTTTGGTCTTGGGTGTCCCACAATCCACGTGTCGCACCATGCCCCCAACCCACTCCCCACCATACCCCACATTCTTAATATCTTACATGTGTTTTTATTTTTAAAAATAGTGTTAACATTATAAATATTGCAATATTGATACAACTTTTAAAATTTATTCTAATGTAACATTTTCTTAGGTTTGTTTGAGTGAAAAAAAAAAACTTATGTAAAATAATAGAATGGATCATTCTTATTGTTATCATTCGTACTTAGGGTTTAAATGTTTTACTTCGTTCGTGAGCTCTCGACCGAGTTGTTAAAACTAGAATTGTGCCAAGCTTTACCGACTTGATGGCTTTCTCCGGTGATTGGTAAAGCTGGATTTGGAAGTATTATTACTTGATAACTTTATTTGGAACTATGATTGATCAATCTATTGTTGTTTCATATGACATGAAGCAAGTAACTATGACAGATCAATCCATTATTGAATAATATGATTTCGGTTTGCATACTTACTTTGTTCAACAAATATATATATTATGTTTAATTATAGTCGCCAAGAATAACTTCAAATAATATTTCCAACTCATTTTTAGTCACCAAGAACAACTTCAAATAATATTTCCAACTCATTTTTCTGTTCCACCTAAAACACATGTTTGAATCTTTTTTTCTACTTGATTCGAAGTGGCCCTTTCTCGAACTAACTGCTTACGTAAGATCGCACACCACAATGACATGATCAATATGAGATACAAAACCATGTAACTGACCACAATAACAAGGTCAATATGAGATACAAAACCATGTAACTGACCACAATAACAAGGTCAATATGAGATACAAAACCATGTAAAATACATGAAGTGTTTATGTAAAAGGCTTATGTGGAGGACAAATTTTAAGATCAAATACAAATAAATGGGTTGGTTCTTCAATCTAAAAAGTTTCTAGCATTTATAATAGCTATACTACATTAAAGGTAAGCATTTTTGCTATTATCAAAAAATAAATTCCGTTGCCGGGACTTGAACCCGGGTCTCTCGGGTGAGAGCCGAGTATCCTAACCAACTAGACTACAACGGAATTGTTGATACTTTATTTTCATTATTATATTTGTCCTTAAATAATAAAAGGTTAATAATTTAAACAAACAAATAGGAAATCGTATAATTCTATTTTACCGAGATTTATAACTTTTTTTGGTTCATCTATCATATTTCTACTTGTTGATAACTTCAGGAATTTACATAGGTGTCCCTCCCCGTTAATTTGAAAGTTGAAATCCCACGGTGGACAAAGGTATAGATTTAGAAGTGCGATTAGCTAGAGTGAGTTAGCTGGTAAAAAAAATAATCCAATACGTGTCTACCCTAGACACCACCATGAATATTGGTTCTATACATTGACAATGGAGGCGGTTTGTTCGACAATGATGTTAAAAGAGCGCTAAAAAAGATCATAACATGAGTACTCTGCGGGTGCTAATTAGACAGGCAATGTGTGACCGATGGTAGATTAGGGAGTCTGTGTTTGGATGTTTATACAAAAGTAAAAAATGGTCAAACAATTGCAAATGCAGTAGACTAATCATATAAGTACCTCACTATAGAAATTGTTTAAAGCATACATATAGTTATCCATAATTCCATATCATGAATGCTATTATATGCACAATTAATCTAAAGTGAATCACAAGTCAAGCAGCCTTTGGCTTCGGATTTGGCTTTATCCGCTTCACCCTCGAATACAAGAAGACTCCAGCAAGGGCCAAACCAGTTCCTGAAATCAAAGAAGCCCAGTTCCATAAACGTCGAGTTATACAAGTTAAATAATGTATCAAACCGTAAGCATTTATACCAAGTGAATTGACGGGAGAAACGGGTGTCTGGAAGAAGATAACAGATGACACGATGACCACCACTCGCTTCACACAGTTCCCCACAGCATGTGTCACCGGTGAAACCATTGATAGAATCATGTACGAAACCTGCTTGCCCAAGACACATTTTGCAAATGTGATGACCTTTTTTCAAAAGCGTTTTGATCTACGCGCAACCTGTATTACTGTATGCATATGCTGATGTGCTTGCCACTTGTGTAAGACAACTGACGTGACATGCCATATTTGTACAACTTATGGCATGTCACATCAACTAGTATGACTAACAATTTATGACACGTTATCATTCTTACACAACTGGCATGCCACGTCAGCATAGGTGAAGTGCAATACAGGTTGCACGTCAATCATTCTTACACAATTGTGAAACTTGTCTACTATATAGTGACTTTTGATTAACGCGTAAAAGTGAAGCTTCCATATATTTTAAAGCATTATCGTTAAAGTGTACCTGTTGATAACTATGGAAGCAGATACCAGTGAGGACAAATCGCGCTAATAGTTCTCTTACAGTTGAACCTTGACTCGCCTAAAGGAAAAAAATGTTACAAACATCTCAAGATACATACAAGTGGGTAATATATTTATATGATTATACTCACAGCAAACTGCAGGTGTTCAGGAGTAAGCTTGAATCCTTCTAACAAGAATGCAAAAGGGATCAAAAAGAAAAAGGAGATGATCGTCATAACCGAGAAGAGATTGATATCATCCAAAGCTTCCTGTCCATGTCAGCTTAGCTAGTTAACTCATACTTTATTTAACTATAGATATGATGGTTGATTAATGAAAGTTTACCTCTTTCCTGACCATAAATATTTTGCTAAGCACATTACGCGATTGGTTGGTGACGTTTGAAGCCATTGCACTCGCGAAACCAATCCTGTAACACTCACATGTGATGCTCAACTCTTGACTCTATATATTCTGCTATTCTAGTCAATTTGACTTAAAGGTTCGGTTTCAAACCAGTTAAATGAAGCCTCGGTGAAGGACGCTAATGCCACACCACCCACAATAGGTACAAGAGATGAAACAACCCACATTGACGGTCTCTATGCAACGAGTAAGAACGAATTACAATCATTTAAAATCCCAATATGAATTTATACGAATTACTGACCTCGGAAAGTAGTAGGACAGAGAAGAGAACAGTGAAAAAAGGCTCCATAGCTTTGATAGTGTGAGTGAAAGAAACCGCAACTTTTCCTAGACTTATATTCGTCAAGAGATTGCCCATTGTATGTGCTACTGCCAACGTTAAAACGGGCACAATCTGACATATAAAACCATTTCAACATGAGGTGCAGATGGACACATTAAACATTCATAACGCGGTGAGTTAATATAAGTTTACCTGTGATTTTTGAAACTTTGGTCTTGGATGAAGTTTAAGTGTCCACATAGTTAAAACCATGAGAGTACCGCACCCAAACTGGAACGTTGTAAGCGTCGTTGGGTACGGGAAAACCTTGAGTACCTGTAGGAAATCAAAAGCAGTATGTACAATTAGTTGATGATATCTTTCATTAAATTGTTTGATCACATTTTTCTGCATTTATTCTGTCCATTTATTCATCAAAAGCATGTGGTCACAACTGGAATATCTTAAAAGTTTTATATTTTCTTTTTTTAACACTAATTCCTAGATGTTCTAGGATAAATACAATACAGCAAGAGGGGTTTCTAGGTTGAACATAGATTTTTTTGCGACAACACGAAGAAAAAAATAACTTTATCATTTTTTCTATATTGAATTTCTATAAAACATTTTCTAAAATGTTGGAAATGCAGTGTTTATTCACCTTTCATAAAAAAAAAAATTAATAACAAATTTCAATATTTGTAGAAGTTACACATGTGTAAGTCATATGTCATATTATCTACAAATAACTTACATATGTGTAGGTATACGATTAAAACTAAATAAACATATGAAAAAAATACTAGTTTGGCGCGCTGTTTTATATACGTAACATACACATTTGTATTTAAGCAGAACAAAATAAACATGATAATAAACGATATAGATTTGTTTTTTTTTTCCTCACAATATTTTAGTATTCTGTAACGAACCTCACCCAAAATGCAGATGTATAAGATAAAAACAAAAAAATATTTGTAATGTTAATACATATCCAAATTACATTTATGTAACAGTAAGAGGGGAGGCAACCTGCTTGTTAAAGATGTTGAAGTAGATATTCAGTAGGTACCATACTCCAAACATGGCTGCAAGTTGCAAAGTCCGGCCAATTTCAGCCGCATTTGAAGACTCGCCAGAAGCTTCAGAAGCGGAAGCAGCAGCTCTGGCAACCACGATATCATAGTGAATTCGCTTCTTCAAAATTGAAGAACTGTTAAAGATTGAGTAAGAGCGAAAAGAGGGAACCGAATAAGTTGTTTTGTAGTTGATGCTGCTTGGTGAAGCACATGGTATAATTCTGGGTTTGATGTTTTGGTTGATATGGTTTGAAGTTGTTGATGTTAGAGTGGAGCTAGAGAGTGTTAATGCACAACTCTCCATAGCTTGTTTGTGGAAGAAAAAACAAGGAGACTGGACTTTGATTGTGTGTATATATAATAATAATAATAATATTTATATACATTTATGATTGATGGGTACCTTTAACTCACCATACATGTTTTTCTTTAATAAAAACGTGACTCGCATTTATGTTTGTTTTTCCGGGTTGGGATTAGAGAGGCAAATTCCAACACCATTTAGAGGTATGACATCAAATCAATCCGGTTTTAAGTTGTCATGTCTATAATGTTTAATAAATGAGTCGTGTTTAGATTGATGTACTTATTAACTTGTTTATCAAATGTGTTAACCCGTTGATGAAACAATGGTTAACCGGGCAGGTTAACTCACTGGTCTCGTCAAGAGGGTTAATCCCTTCTTTCCGAGGATCGCTGGCTGGATCGTCTGGTGGAGGGTTTCCTGCACAAGGAAACAAACCGTGACTCGCAACAAGGAGGATGTGGTGGGGGGTGCTCCTTGTTACCACTCTCCGGCGTGAGAATCAGTAGTTTGCTTGGGGAAGCAAAGTGTGATAGTAGTAGTATTGAGAGAGTTGAGAAGTGATACCTCAAACCTGGTTTGGGGTCAATATTTATAGCCGAGGAGTGGAGGAGGGTAGTTGAGTAGCTAGCCTGACATCGCACAGCTATTTGCAGGTGTATCAGACCTGTCGGTTACTGTGGGGATGCCACGTCCTACTGTGGTGTCAGACTGCTGTATACACGTGGGCCGGTAGATGACTGTTCCCAGTGCCACTTGCACCGTGGTGTCAGACCCACTTGCCATATAGGCAGGATGCGGTGTCAAGCCGCATCGCTGCTTGCGGTCATTGATGATGTTCCCGCGTTGGTTGTTCCATCCATGATTTACGAGGGATGCGGTGTTATGCCGCATCGCCTGCTGAGTGACTGTTACTGTTGTCCTGATCCCTTGTCGTGACGAAAATGTTCATAGGATGCGGTGCGGGGCCGCATCGCTATGCGTAACATTAGTTTCCGTCCTTAAGGGAAGTCTTCTCATCAATGGACAGATTGGACCGCTGCATTCCCGCGTGCCCACGCGGACACAGGTAAACTTATTGCTGTTGGAGGTTTTTGATGTGGGTAATGGTCATTCGCGGTCATGTCGACGCGAGATTTGGGACCATACCCCTTCAAGTCCCCCCAGTCTAGTGTTTCTTCCTTATGCAAGTTGTATGTGGGAGGAATGCTGGACTTTGGTGTCTAGAAGGTAGAATATGGGCCATTTGGATGGCTCCTCCTTCAAGTTGTTGACCGTTCGTTTGGTCGGTAGGCCTTTCGAGTGGATTGTTTCTTCCTTTGAGAAGGATGTCCGGTGAGCAAGTTCCGTCTGATGCGGAATTCTCAGCCAAGGACTTGACTCTTGGTCTGCCTTTTTCTGATGTCATCAGCCACCTGTTGGTGTTTCGAACCAACCTTTGAAACGGTGACTGATGTTGTTAGCAGGTTTCGAACCAACCTTTGAGATTGTGACGGAAGAGTGTTCCGCCGGGTTCGAGCCAACCTTTGAGATGGTGACGGAAAGGTGTCCGTTGCCGCAACTCTATGTTAGCTTATGCAATGTTTGTAAGTACTTTGCTCAAGCTCTATGTTCAACTGGATATCCAACGATGATCCCTATTTTGTGAGGTGTTCGTGTTCTCCAGTTTAGCTCTCTAGTAACCGCATGTCCTCTGCGGTTTATCTCTCAAGTAACCGCATGTCCTCTAAGGTCTAGGTCTCTAGTAACCGCACGTCCTTTGCGGTTACCTCGTTGCCGAACCTTGTTGGCCATGTTTGTTTGAGAAACGTGGGGTAGTTGCGCCATTGTTGGCCGTGTTTGGTCGAACAATGTGAATCTGGACTATGGGCAGATAAACATGGTCATAGGCAGGGTTGTGCCCACCATTGTTTATTCTATGCGGTCCATAGGTGGGTAACTAGTCATAAGCAGACTTGTTACCGCTGTTCTGGAGCTACTTTCCTTCACGCTTTGGTGGAAAGTAGTTTTCCTTTAAGTAGTTTTGCCGGAGGAGACCAACTTAGATACTTGGGAAGTTGGTTGAAACTCTTCCGCATTCGTTTTGTAGCCACTTTCCTTCGTGCTTAGTTGAAAAGCAGTTTTCCTTGAAGTAGCTTTGCTCCTCCGCATGGTGCTTTATTTGTGGCTCTTCCGTAGCTACCGTTCGCATAGTTGCGGTTTGTAGTAACTACTCACGAGTGGTTGCGGTTTGCAGCAAAGAACTCGCTTCTAGAAGTCTTGTAGTCTGGACGTGGCTCTTGAAGGTTCAGGAGACAGGGTTGCTGATGCGCGGTTGCTCAGCATACATGTCCTTTTACTTAAGGAGTTGTTTGCGTTCCCTCTGTGGTTGTGAACCGGAAATGAGGGTTTTGAAGCTTGAAGAAGCTTACATGGAGTGCGGTTTACCGCATCCTGAGAAGCGGTTTTCGCAGTCCAAAGAACCATGCTGGTTCTGAGTATCTGACACACCTGTGTGGGTTGGTGTATGTCCTCTCCGCATATTCCACGTGTGCGCGTGGGTATGTGCGGTGTATTGCTTATACCCCCTTATACAATTTAAAGATATATATTTTGCCTTTTTTGAGGGGTATGTAAAAAACGACATGCGGTATGGGTTATGGTGCGGTAAACCAGAGAAACCGCATGCCGCTTAAGTTTGGATAAGTTTGTCGCTTTTGTATTGTCCACGTGGCTGATAGCACGTGTGGGTTGTTGAAAGTCAGTAGAATTCTGACATGTGATGTTCTGAAAGGACTGGTGCATTGACCGAGGTCATAACTGCACTGTAGCAAGTAGTATAAAGGTCAATCCTGTCAGGCGCGTGGGCGGCCACGCGCGCGTGATAACCGTCAACTGAAAGGTTGCTGAACACGTGGCGAAACGTAAGTGGTCCTTTTTGAACTTTGTAAGTCGGTTACTCCATCGCATTAATTGCGATGAGTATATAAGGGGAAACCGTTTGGGTTCCCCTCACTTTGTTCAAAATTTGAAAAATTTCTCCGGTGAAAAAGGTGTGTGCTCTCTTTGTCTTCTCCGGTGAACCTGTCTTGTTTCCGGCAACTTTCTGGGTTTTCTGAGTTTTTGTGTACTTCGATACTTCTCTTCTTCATATTTCTGATGGCTGAACCATCTAACCCACATAATGTGGAGGGTGAAAACCCTGAAGCCTCTTCTCCGGTGGCCGGGGAAGAAGAAGATGATGGTGGCAGTGTTCCTGGTGGTGGTTTGCCACCGTTGAAGTGGTCGAAAGCGTCGTTCGACCAACTGATGATCAGTACACAGATGCCCTCCGAGTTTGGGGCTGTTTACCCCCAAGACGGTGATACCGGTGCTTGTGCTCCAGCCGGTCATGTGACCATGTGGGCCGATTCTTTCATTGATGGTAACCTTCGTTTACCATTGACCGTTTTTGTTGCTGAGTGTTTGGAGCATTACGGGGTTCACATTTCCCAGATGAGCCCTTTTGGGTTTATTCGGATTAGGCACTTTGAATCGACTTTTCGTGCCCTTGGTTTGCCGGTCACCGTTGATAATTTCCGGGGGTTTTATCAGTTGACGGTGAACACAGGTTTCTTCTCTTTCCGGGAACGGTATGGGAGTGTCAAGTTGATGACCCCTCCCAAGGGTATTACAAAGTGGAAGAGCAAATTCTTCTACGTTAAAGCTGCTGCGGTTGTTGTCAACATGACTTTGCGGAATGTTAATGAGCCTATCCCTGCGGAGGACATTGCCATTCCTGATGCGAAGAATGCGGAGTGGTTCCCACGGTTGAGAACTATAGAGCATAGGTGGTTGAAGAACACCGAGTTATGGGTGCTGCGGATGTTATTGACTAGGGCCGATAAGCATGCAAGGCCCATTGTGCGGGAGAAAACTGGTGGTAAGTGTTCTTACCCTTATGCGGTTTTATTATTCCCTTGTTTGCTTATTAATTTGAACTTGTACTATCAGAAGAAGTTGTTGAGCTGTGGAAGATATTTGATCCAACCTTTACTGGCAAGGTTGATATTGTCCAGACTGCTGAAGGCGCAGGGTTTAATTTGACCATTCTTCATAACTTCCGCGTTCCTACACGCGAGGCACTGAAGGCACCCCTGCCGCAGGGCAAAGGTATAATTCGTAGCCTTGTTTTCTTGCCTTATTAGTTTCATGTTGCTGATATTTTTCATGAAGGTACTCTTGGGGCCCTTGGCAAGTTTGAGCTAAAAGGTGCCCCCAAAAAGCATGCGGAGAAGAAACAAGGTGATAAACCCGTGCGGGGTCGCGACAAGAAGAAAACTGAGGCTCCTGCAGTTCCGCCTTTGGTTCCGCAAGCAGCAGGTATCTCTCGATCTCACTTCCGCAGATATACCGATTATGTGGTAGTATCTGAAACCCTTGAGGGCTTGGGTGTGCCAGGTGCTGGTGCGGCCACAGGTGGAACCACTATGGGTTCAAAGGCTGCCGATGAGAAGAAGAGGAAGGCGGGGAAAGCTGTTGATGCTGGTGAGGGAAAGAAACCGAAGATTCAGGTCAGACGCAGGGCTTTTGTGGGACAGAAGAAGCCTGCGGTTGTTCCTGGTGCGTGATGTATTACTTGGTCAAATAATTTGTATTTGAAGTTGTAATTTAAAATGTTCTTTGATTGCAGAACCCCAAGAGGAAGGGTTCTCCATCTTTGATGCTCTTCTTTCTCCCCCGCGTGACACTGCTGCGGGTGTGGGGGTACACAAGGTTGTTACACCTGAGCCCTCTACGCGGGTAGAGGACACTGGGAAGGGGCCTGCGGCCCAGATCCAAGACACAGTGGATTCTCGTGACAATGTCATTACCCCAGAGGATACTGATGATCTGAACCTGAAATTTGTTTGTACCGAAAAGCCAAAGTCTCCTGCTGCTGAGAAGGCTTCTGGTTCCGGTCCCGGAGGTGCGGGTTTTGTAGAGACTCCTATTCAGCCTGAAGAGTCTGAATTGGAGTATTATTATCGCTCCTACACGGAAGATCGGGCCATGGCTTACCACCGCCCTCCGTGGTCTGTGATGCAAGGAGATGACATTTCTGCTGATCCCTCTGCGTGTAGGGAGATTTTGGGTGGTCTGGGCAACCCATTTGAAGTCAACCGGGCCCGTGCCTTACCAACTGAAGCCCAGATTAACCAACTCTCCTCCCTGCTTGTTGGGAGTTCTGTAATGGCTAACACCATTATGGAAAACTATAAGGTGTTGACGCGCAGGGAGGAGGAGAATGTGCGCTTGCGTGCAGAGGCTGAGGAGTTGGTGAAGGCTGCTCGTGAGGGTGCGGAGCAGCTTGAAAGGGATAGGGTTGCGTTTGAAAAGCATAAGCAGACTGAAGAGTGGGCTGCAACTGCTGAGCTTAAACAGGTTCGTACCCTTGCCAAACTGCTTTCCATTGAACGCCGGAGTTGGAAAGAATCTCTTTCTAATGAGCGCGAGACACTTTCTAATGAGCGCAAGGCTTGGAAAGACTCTTGGGCCAAACAGAATGAAACTCTCTTTCGTGTTCGCCAGGAGCTTGTCAATGCTAAGGCAGCAAATGCTGCGCTGGCTAAGGAGAAAACGACAGCTGTTGCGGCTGCCCAAGAGGCCAAAGAGGTGGAAGCGCGCCTCGCCAAGGCTCTAGAAGAGGCCAAGGAGGCGGAGGTCCACACTGCAAAGGCACTTGAAGGGGCGAATGCTGACCGCGCCACTTTAACCGAAACTAACTTGGGTCTCCAGGTATAAGTTTCTTGCTTTTGACTTTGTACCTTTCACAAGTGTTTATTTTTTTTATACTTGTTTTTGTTTTGTTACCAGGCTGAATTGCGGACCCGGGGGGCCACTATTGAGGAGATTTATGCCCGCCTTGAGGAGGTTGAAGCGCGGGCAAGAGAGGCTGAGGAGGCTAAAGATAGTCTTGATTCGTCACTTAAATTGCTCAAGGCTGACCATGAATGGATGCGTATGCACGGGATCGGGCATGTAAGCGTTCGTTGCTTTCGTTATTTTTGTTATATGTTTGCCTTTGATAACCTTTGTATTTTTGTATCGCAGATTGTTACTGCCATCCTTGATGCACCTGAGACTGTAGCAGGTGTTAACGAGATCAAGGAGCGTGCCCGGGATGCTGGTTTTAAAGCTGGCTATAACCGCTGTATTAGTCATTTGAATGTTGCAGCTCGTGGCGGACATACTGATGAGCGATCCGGGTTCCACGGTGTGGACACTGAAGCGCTTCTTGATGCTACGGTTGAGGAGTATAACGAAACAACCCTTTCTGGTCTCGAAGATCTTGAAAAGTGTTTAGAAGCGGAGGACTATGTGGACCGCTTGCGAGTGTTATACGCTAATGAAGAAGATGAAGAAAAACCTTCTGTGGCAAGCAAGGACGATGAGGGTTCCAGCGGTACGAAGAAAGATTAGGTTGGCCTGCGTGCCTTTTGTTTAAAACTTTATGTAAATTCTTTGTGCACCGCGTAGGTGTAGGAATTTTTTGAATATAAAGAATTGTTCCGTGCAATTTGTACAAGTGTTTTTGCTACTTGCATGCTTGAATTTGTAAGGGTTTAATGTTACTGTGAGTAACACAACTTGTAATTGCCATTTGCATATCTAGATGATATGCAAGTATGAAGACTTGTCTTTGGTCGGACCAACAGTGTTGCCATTGCTGGCCTATTATAATAGTTGCGTGTGTTTACCACTCTGTGTGGGTATCACGAATGAAGATTTTGCTAATCTGTTTTTGTGTATACCTCAGAGTGGAACACGCATTTATAATAGAAATAGATAAACAATATTGCATTGAATCGTTTATTTATTTATTTGCAAATGGCCCGTGGCCTGATAGGTTACATGGTGAATGTAAAAACAAAACATGGCTTACATATAACAGCGTCGAAGCTGTTGTGCGTTCCATGTGCGTGCGATAGTTTCGCCTTCCAATGTTTGGAGTTTATACGCGCCTTTGCCCAAGACCTCTTGGATGAGGTAGGGTCCTTCCCACTTGGGGGCAAGTTTCCCTGGGCGTTCCGCGTTAGATGCTTCATTGTCACGAAGGACGTAGTCTCCCGGGTTGAAAGTACAAATGTGAACGCGTGCATTGTAGTACTTTTCAAGTTTTGTCTTGTATTTGGCTTCATTGATGGCTGCGTTTTCACGCCTTTCTTCCAAGAGGTCTAGATCAACCCTGCGTTCCTCATTGTTGTCTATCTTGTTGATAGCCAACATTCTAGGTGACGGGAGGCCTACCTCCGCGGGGATCATCGCTTCAGTGCCATAGACCAGGCTGAAGGGTGTCTCACCGTTGCTTGTTTTTGGGCTCGTCCTGTGAGCCCATAGAATACTTGGGAGTTCATCAACCCAGCCGCGTCTGGCTGTTCCCAACCGTGCTTTGATGCCTTCCACTAAGCTTTTATTGATACTCTCGACTTAGCCGTTCCCTTGCGGATGCGCCACTGAAGAGAATATGTGTTCAATGTTTAGCTCTTTTAGCCATTTTTGAAAGTCATCAGCGGCGAAGTTGGTACCGTTATCGGTGACGATGCACATTGGTAGACCGAAACGACAGATGATATGTTCCCACACGAATTTCCTTGTTATCATAGCGGTGGTTGATGCAAGTGGCTTTGCCTCTACCCATTTTGTAAAGTAATCAACAGCCACTATGATAAATTTCACTGCACCTGGTGCGTCTGGAAATGGTCCCACCACATCGATTGCCCATTTTTGGAATGGCCATGCGGTGGTGACAGGGATCAGGTTGTTCTTGGGGCGCAAGGTTTTGGGAGCATGTCGCTGACAATTGATACACTTGCGTAAGACTTTGACTGCGTAAAGGTGCATGCCGGGCCAATAGTACCCAGCGTTCATGATTTTGGCCACAATCATGCGTGGGCCAGCGTGTATGCCACATATTCCCTCGTGAATTTCTTTGATAAGGTATATGGCATCTTCGGGGTTTACGCATCGTAGGAGTGGCCCCAGGTATGATTTACGGTATAAGATACCGTCTCCCATTTGGTAATGACACGCTTTGTATTGTAGCTTGCGTGCTTCTGCCTTGCTTTCGGGAGTAACGCCTGATTGTAAGTATGCGATTATCGGTGTCATCCAGGATGTTGTACCGTACTGGATGACGTTGACTTGGCGCAGGGGTACTGAAGGATTTTGCAGAATCTCGATGCGTACCTCTTTTGCCAGGTGTTGGAAGCTGGTGGATGCAAGTTTTGATAGTGCATCCGCAGGTTTGTTGTCACTCCTGTTGATATGGCGAATATTGAAGGAGGTGAACCGTGATTTCAGTTGCAAGGCTTGCTCGAGGTAGAGGATCATGATATCCCCTTTTGCGGCATAGTCACCGCGTATCTGTCCTGCAACCAGTAGTGAGTCGACATGTGCTTCCAAATGTTTGACGTCGAGTTTGACCGCTAAACGCAGCCCTGCCAGTAGAGCCTCATATTCCGCCTCGTTATTCGTGCTTTTGAAATCGAGGCGAATTGCGTATGTTAGCTCTTGGCCATCGGGGCTGACAAGTCATAGACCTGCACCGGCACCATCTTCGTTGGACGCACCATCTGTATATAGTGCCCAGGTTTCTGCGGAGGATGGTGGTGATGTAGGATTTTGTTCTTCTTCGCATTCTTGAATGCGGTTTGCTGGTACTTCAGCAACGAAATCAGCCAAAACTTGGCCTTTGATTGCGGGGCGCGGCTTATAGTTCAATGAAAGCGCGCCCAGCTCAATTGCCCATTTTGCTAACCTCCCAGAGATGTCTGGTTTGGACAGGATCGGGCCGATTCTGTAGTTAGTTAACACTGTGATGACGTGGTTTGCGAAGTAACGTCGTAAACGTCTCGATGCGTGCACTAGTGCTAGTACCAATTTCTCCATGATCGAGTACCTTGTCTCTGGGTCGTTGAGCATTTTGCTGATGTAGTAGATGGGTGTTTGAACTCCTTCCCGCTCCACTATGAGTACCGCGCCTACCGCGTTGTCTGCGGCAGACAAGTATAGAATAAGTGGCTCATCTTTTCGTGGTGCGGTTAAAGTTGGGAGCTGGATCAAACACTCTTTCATCTCCCGGAAAGCTTTTTCGGCCTCTGCGGTCCATTGGAATTGTTCCTTTTTAGGCAGCTCCGCAGGGTTTTGATGAAAGGGTATGACTTAGCCGCATGGTTGGCTAAGAATCTGTTAAGTGCGGCTAGCCTACCGGCTAGTCGTTGCATTTCTTTCATCGTTGAGGGCGATGGCATGCGTTCGATCGCCTGAACCTTTTCCGGGTTTACCTTGAATCCATCCTTGGTTACGATGAATCCGAGGAATTTGCCTTCTTCCATTCCAAACGAGCATTTCCCTGGATTAAGCTTCATGTTGATGCTTCGTAGAGTCTGGAATGTTCTTTCGATATCGTTGAGCATGGTGTCTTCCTCCATGCTCATGACGACCAGGTCGTCCATATAGATTTCGACACTTTTGCTGATTTGACTGCGAAAAGTGTCGTTCATCAACTTTTGATAGGTTGCGCCGGCGTTGCGCAACCCGAACGGCATTTTGGTGTAGCAGTAGTTTCCGGTAGGAGTGCGGAATGCCGTTTTGTCTTCATCCTCGATTGCCATCTGTACTTGGTGGTAGCCTTTGTAACAATCGAGGAAACACTTCCATCGAAATGGTGCGAGGTTATCGACCTTCTCGTCGATCTCCGGAAGTGCGTAACAATCCTTGGGGCAGGTCTTATTGAGGTCTTTGTAATCTACACACATGCGCCAGCCCCCGCTTGGTTTTACTACCATGACTAGGTTGGATAACCAAGTCTGGTATTTAACTTCCCGCAGGATCCCTGCGGAGAGCAGCTCATGTACCTGCTCTTCCATCGCCGCGTTTTTTGCTGATCCAAGGTGGCGTTGGCCTTGGATCACTGGTTTGATACCTGGCATGGTATTCAAGAAGTGTTGCGCTATGTCGCGCGGTACCCCTGTCATGTCAGCGGGTGTCCACGCAAAAATGTCTTGGTTCCTGAAGAGTAGTTGCTTCAGGCGCGCTCTGATGGTAGGTGTCAAGGCATGGCCCAAAGTAACCGTTTGGTCTGGGTGCCTTGCATTAAGCACCCATTTTTCTGGTTGCGTTTTGGGGGTGGGCCTTGCTACCTTGGCTGGACGTAGGTCGTCCGTAGACAAAACTTCCCTTTTGGCGTATATTATCGCGACCCCAGTCTCGGTTGGGAAACCAATAGCGGAGTGGGGGACGGATGTGATCATGTTAAAATCGCCCTGGGATTCTCTCCCGAGAAGTACGTCGTATTTGGAGGTGTGCGGTAAAACCATGAAGTTTACCTCCTCCGTTCTTGTGTGCCTCCCGTTGGTGAGGCGCACAGGAAAAGTAATCTGGCCCAGGGGGAATACGGTTTCCCCTGCAAACCCGGCCAACGGGTAATCCGCTGGTTGCAGTCGATCTTTGTCTTCTTGATCGAACTGGTTGAAGCATTGCTCGTATATAATATCGGATGTACTGCCCGGGTCGATGAACAATCGTTCGGTACAGTAGTGAGCCAGGTGGCCTGTGATAACTACAGCGCGTCTATCGCGCGGGCCGCCTCGGACTTTTGGAAAGACGACTTGCTCGTCTTTCCAGTCATTCTCCAGTCTTCTTCCAGCCTTGCGTGGCCTACCTTTTCCTCCGTTGATCATGTGGGTAGAGGCTACGTACATGGTCCTCTTTCCCGTGGAGGTGCCCTCGTTGTGGGGAGTGATGCGCTTGGTAGCTTTTTGTGCGCCTGTCAACAGATGTTGCAGTTTTCCCTCTTTTAGGGCTCGCTCAATCTCCAGTCGGAGACTGATGCAGCTGTTTGTTGTGTGGCCGTTGTCCTTGTGATAGTCGCAGTATAGTGCGAGATCCTGGTTCTTTTTGGACTTCATCGGTTGGGCCGGTCGCAGGAATTGTGCGTCCGTGAGAAGAACGTCGCTTGGCGACTGGTTAATCTCGGTCCAGCTGCGGTCCCGAGACTCCTTTTTTGACGCCCGATTTTCACGCTGGGCGTTGATTGTCGCCCTTGCATCGGGCTGGTTGCTTCGTGGGACGTATGGTCTGGAATCGCTGCCACGATTCCATGTGTCCCGGTTGCGCTTATTGCCGCGCTTCGGCTCTTGGCGGGAAGACTGGCCTTCCGCCTGGGGTTGTGCCTTTGACATGTGCGGTTTTAGGGACCGCTGAGTCTGGGCGTATGTCTTGACCGCAGTCATGACATCTTCCCACTTCTTAGGCAACCCATCTTTGCCAGAGATATTCATAACCATCTGCTCGTCTTTAACGGCGACAATGAAATGGTTATGTGCCATTTGATCGGCAACATCGCCTATCTCTAGGCATTCTTTATTGTAACGGACAACGAATGCGTCAAGCGATTCGTTATCCCTGCGCCAGATGTTCATGACGTCCATGGAATCACGTTCATGGCGTCGTTGTTGGCTGAAGTGTGCGAGGAACTTTTCTTGCTAGTTCTCGAATGAGGTTAGTGACCCTGGTGGTAGAGAATCGAACCAGGCCCTGGCCAGACCTATTAGGGTGTGTGGGAAAAAATGGCACCAGGTGGGTTCATCCCACCTACCGTTGCACCCGGCGCCGACGAAGATGTTGTTGTGATCATCTGGGTCGGTCGAACCGTTGTACTTCCCAATATTTAATGGGAATTTTGTGGTGGTGACATCGGCGTGGGCGATTTCTGGGACGAACTTGGAGTTTTCGGCCGCTGATTTCGGCCTGTAGGGTTGTCCGCGGTGCTGCTTTGCCGCACGGAGGTACGTATTGCGGGGATAAGTGGGAGGAACGTAGTTTCGTCCTCCCGGTCTGCTGCTGGTGGCATGGGAATCCGCGCGGTATGTACCATCGTCCGGGTCGGTATAGCCTTGCCCTTCACGGTAGGATTGGGGTCCCAATCGGCTGTGAATGCCTAGACCGTGGTGGGCTGTAGACTATCGCCTAGTTTCGCCGTGTGGCCCTAGGCGACTCTGTATATGGCTCCTGTGGCGGGACCCATATGTGGAGTCGTCCTCATGAAGTGTGCGTACATCGCAGTAAGAGGAACCGCGATCTTCGTGCCTGCTTCTGGAGGCCGGATGTGATGGGGCCCTGCCTTCGTACTGTAAAGTACGACCTGCAGGGGTGTGTGGTGCTGGGGTGGGTCCCACAGATACCTGCGCTTCTGCGCAAGCTCTGTTATATGTTGCAGCCAGCATAGCTGCTTGCTGGTCGTACCAGGCATGGAGGTTCATGCCTGCAGGTATCACAGGAGCGTATTGTGATAAATCGTGCCCAAACGTAAGGGATGCGCCCCCTTGCGTTGATGGGCCAATGTGTTCGGCATTTGGGGCTAGGGGAATGGTTCCCGCAGGCCCTTGGTTTGCGGGGTTTAGGTTATCCCCGGTGGTGTTGTTTTGACGATCAGACATGATCTTTAAAGAGAAAGGGATGGTTGGAAAAAGTGCTAAGAGTAGCGGTGGGCGCCAATGATGAAACAATGGTTAACCGGGCAGGTTAACTCACTGGTCTCGTCAAGAGGGTTAATCCCTTCTTTCCGAGGATCGCTGGCTGGATCGTCTGGTGGAGGGTTTCCTGCACAAGGAAACAAACCGTGACTCGCAACAAGGAGGATGTGGTGGGGGGTGCTCCTTGTTACCACTCTCCGGCGTGAGAATCAGTAGTTTGCTTGGGGAAGCAAAGTGTGATAGTAGTAGTATTGAGAGAGTTGAGAAGTGATACCTCAAACCTGGTTTGGGGTCAATATTTATAGCCGAGGAGTGGAGGAGGGTAGTTGAGTAGCTAGCCTGACATCGCACAGCTATTTGCAGGTGTATCAGACCTGTCGGTTACTGTGGGGATGCCACGTCCTACTGTGGTGTCAGACTGCTGTATACACGTGGGCCGGTAGATGACTGTTCCCAATGCCACTTGCACTGTGGTGTCAGACCCACTTGCCATATAGGCAGGATGCGGTGTCAAGCCGCATCGCTGCTTGCGGTCATTGATGATGTTCCCGCGTTGGTTGTTCCATCCATGATTTACGAGGGATGCGGTGTTATGCTGCATCGCCTGCTGAGTGACTGTTACTGTTGTCCTGATCCCTTGTCGTGACGAAAATGTTCATAGGATGCGGTGCGGGGCCGCATCGCTATGCGTTACATTAGTTTCCGTCCTTAAGGGAAGTCTTCTCATCAATGGACAGATTGGACCGCTGCATTCGCGCGTGCCCACGCGGACACAGGTAAACTTATTGCTGTTGGAGGTTTTTGATGTGGGTAATGGTCATTCGCGGTCATGTCGACGCGAGATTTGGGACCATACCCCTTCACCCGTTAAACGTTTTTATGATCTGTTTGATTTGTTTTTTACAACCCACCAACCCGATTCACTCGCTTACAACTAGTTAACTTCAGTGGCATCTGTCGCCACTAGGAGCCAAAAAAGCAAATGCATCACGGGAACCCATTTTTATACAATTTCTTTTCCTAACAACTCAATTTAAGGTGAATAAATTTTCTTTAAAACTCCTTTCTAAGGCTGGACTGGGTGCCTTCGGTGACCTCATGTGGGGAGCAAGTTTGCCGATCGGGAATGTGCCGCCAACATGCTTTCGGTGAACGGTGAAGTAGTTAAACGGTGAGTAGTCACCGAGCGGGGAAGAGGAGAGAGAAGGGAGGGGGTTAATGGTGGGCCCCACCCTCTTTCAAACAATCACAAATTTATCTTTTTTTTTAAATTGTTTACAACTCTCCATATTTTTTAGCACCCCTAGTGTTTGAGTGCAAAATGACGAGCGAAAAAAACATTGACATGACATGATATTATTGGTTAAAGGAAAAGTTTACCACTTCCAATTTTAGAGCACCCCTTTCACTCTAAACGAACTAAGTTAATACTTTTTTAAATCCACATGTACCGACCGGAAACTAATTTGATCATATTCCCTTCCAAACATGAGAATTTATATATACCCTTATGATAAATATCATATATACACCCAAAGTTTATGCCAAATTAAAATATTATATTTTCTCGTTTTGATTAAACTAATTAAAAACAATTACCATTTTACCCTTAAAAAATTAAGCAATTAACCCTTTAATCAAACAATTATTCCCTTAATCTATCTAATCTAATCTAAGGGTGGAGGAGTGGTTACCTATTCCAAATAGGTAAACTTCCCTTTCAGCCAATCAAACAGTGCCACGCCAATTTACCTAAGAGTGAATTACAAATTTGGTCCTTTATCTATATACCAAATTTCAAGCGGTGTCACTTGTCTTTAAAATTAACGAGTTTTGTACTTATTGTTTCAAAATCTTGCATGGTATGTCCTTTGGCATTAACCCAATTAATTTTTAACGTTAAATCAGGTAATGTGTAAGACACATGAGGGTATAATTGTCTTTTTACACTATTTTTAAAATAACATCTTAAAGAAAAATAAAAAATATATATCAATATATAGTGTCAATCTCTAATACCTGGTGTTTCCTGTCTTATTTTTCAATTTATTTTTCCTATTAAACAACTGGTGCTTCATATCTTATTTTTCAATTTATTTTTCCTATTAAACAATAGTTTAACTAAATAGAATTTAGATAAGGATAATAATTTTTTTATCAAACTTTGAATTAATAATCTCCTTATCTTATTTTTCAACTAGGTTATAACCCCGTGTATTACACGGGTTAAGTAAATAAAATATCAAATAGTTAATAACGAAGATTTAACAATTGTAAAACGATATTTTACGACACTTTTCTGATATCTTAACAAAATTTTGTTTTATGTATGATCAAAATTTGTGATGTTTGTCAAGTTTATAAATATGAAAGCATTTGAACCATCGATTGGAAGACAAACTGTATCATCGACTTTCTCACGACGTGAACCCAAGTTTTATTTAAATAACAGTGGTCTTAATTTATTAGTTCCAAAAATACTGTTGAAATGTTTAGATTAGGCATATAGCAATTAGTCAATTAGTTAAACTTATAGCTACAAAATAATATTTAAATTAATTATATAAGTATAAATTATCGGTAATTATTAAGTTATATAACTTTAAAATTTAAATATATGGACTTGAGTTGCGTCTTAAAAGGATGGTTGTTTTTGGATAAATTTATTAGTATGACAAATGTAGTTATTATCCTTCTTGTATTTTAAATATATTAAATAAATAAATTATTTGTTAAGCAAGAAAATCGTTCCCTCCACCCTCGTTATGAAAATGCTCGATATTTGTTTCAATTATTAAGATATAATTTCTAACCTAGTAATTAATATAAATAAGAAAATCGTTCCCTCCACCCTCGTTATGAAAATGCTCGATATTTGTTTTAATTATTAAGATATAATTACTAACCTAGTAATTAGTATAAATAAATAATAAGATAATTTATGGACCTTTATCCGTAATTTCTTAAATGTTTGAAACAAATATTAAATTTTATAATTTAAATTAAATAATAATTATCTACAATTAAGTCAAAGTAGATGGTCTAGAATAAGATTAGTTATATTTGATTTTGTAAGAATATATTATTGAATATGTTTTCGATATATTCACTTTATTTATTTTTATTATTATAAACCCCACAAGGCACATCAATTTAAATGGACTCGAACGAAGTTTGGTGATCCATAGTCATTATGTGAGGCAGAGGGGGAACTAAAGACACGACAATCGACCTTTGGGATTAAAAAATAAATACAATAAAGTTCTGGTTGTTTAAACGGTTGTTAATATTAATAAATAATAAGATAATTTATGGAACTTTATCTGTAATTTCTTAATTGTTTGAAACATATATTAAATTTAATAATTTAAATTAAATAATAATTATTTGCAATTAAGTAATAATAGATGACCTAGAATAATGACAAATGTCCTTTTATTGGTTTCTTTTATTATATAGTACTAGCGGTAAGACCCGTGTGCAAACACGAGTCGTTTCTTAGAAAACCATGCATAATAAATTAAACAACGAATCACTATATATTTTTAGAAGGGAATTACTTTCCCGAATGTTCATATCTGTTGGAAATGTGCTTATTAAACTTCAATACATAAGCTCTAAAACATCAAATGAATTTACTAAGAAACTTAAAATCTTTACTTTGAAAAAATCAATACATGCAATATAACTTGACTTTCAACAAACATTAACTACGATCAAACAGCCTAATAAACTCCTAACATCTGCTATTAGCCTAAGCACTGTTACATTGTTAACCTCTGTTGAGCAGCGTATGTTGAATATCATCTGTTGGTCTTACACATCTGTTGAGCCATAGCAGACCTTTGATTCTTCAGATTTTGTCTTCATCAGCAGAGGATCAATTTGGCAGACATTCGACATCAAATGTAATCATAATTGGCACTTTTGCAGCTCATTGTAAAAGTATTCATTGTAAACCTGAATACCCTTTGCAGCTCTCTACTCAAAGCTTTCATAATATAATATAACTAATTATTAAAAAGGAGAACATAAAATTTGGCAATGAATGGATCTATGGTGTTAAAAGCAAGCAAGAGAAAGATACCTTCGTATACTGACTCGTCTTTCTTCTTTTAGAAGTGTATATAGAACACCTGAAATAGATGTGACTTTGTCAGAGAAATTTGAGTTAAAACAGTGTTTTGAAACCAGTGTATATAGAACATAAAATTTGGGTTAAAACAGTGTTTTGAAACCACTGTTTTGGGTTAAAACAGTGTTTTGAAACCACTTTTGGGTTGAAACAGTGTTTGAAACCACTGTTGGGTTATAACAGTGTTTTGAAACCACTTTTGGGTTAAAACAGTGGTTTCAAACACTGTTTTGAAACCACTTTTGGGTTAAAACAGTGGTTTCAAACACTGTTTTAACCCAACAGTGGTTTCAAATACTGTTTTAACCCGCAATACATTATTAAGAATAAAATCAAATGTATACTTGCTGAGCTTGCTTGTAATAAGCATCATAATAACCAGTTGAAAGAGCATACGTTCCCATCAAAATCCTCCTTTTAACCTGCAATACATTATTCAAAAATCATTTTTTCGTTATTACCACTATAAACTTAAAAGCAAAGCTTATCAATGTAATATTTTATTCATATCTCTGGACCAAAGCCATTAGCACGAGAACCTCTGTAGAGGGAACTCAGTTCATCAGAAACGATTTGATTACCAAAGCCATTAGCATAACTATACCATGTTGTGTGAGGAATGTTGTCATTAGACCGCCTGGCGCAAGAACAACGTTAAAGCAGAGAAGTACATAAGTTATGCTAGCGGGAAGAACAGGCTGCTGCAGGTATTCATTCCACCCGTGTTTAATAGCAGCGATACTGACATCCACTGATCACGATAAAGCATAAGATTAGTAAGAAAAACAAAAATGAAAAATGGCTTTATATATATTAGCAACTTATTAACCTAAATTATCAGCATGTGGCACAGGTTCCCTGGAGGAAGTTTCGCAGCCGGTGTAACACCCCGAAATTTATAAAACTATATATTAGAAATTTATAAAGTACAAATAAACGAGAATGAGCTAACTAGGAAATAAACAACCTAGTTAGTTAGTTGACTAGTTTTAAAGCATGAATGAATTTAAAATGACAAAATATAAACTAAATAAAATGGAGGGACCTAGGTTGTATAACTTGAAACTTAATTCAATTAAAACAAAATTAAAACATACCAAACACACAAGAAGTGTGTCTGGTCGACCAGGAAACGCAGGGGGGCGACATAAGCTCCTCATCAAACCCTAGCTTCCACAAAATTGATTAATTGAAGGTCATAATCAAGTCCAAATCGATTTTCAAGCACAAATTAATGATCACCTAGTTGAAGGGATCATAAGGTATGTAAAATCTTGATGTTTTAGTTTATCTCAAATTCTAGGTTAATCGTGGAGAACTGAAATTGAGCTTGATTATGTCTTGCATGGGTGAAATTAGAAGTAATATGGTGTCTAGGGATAAACCCTAGATGATTTCTTATCAAAATCTTGCATGAGGCTTGTAAGGTTTATAATCACCAATGTAGGTGGCTAATAAGTTTGTAGAAACTTGATGAACACTAGGATTGTGATTCTTGTTCTAGTGTAATCTGAGTTCCAAGAGGTAAATTATGAAATATAGAAGTTAAAACATGTGTAAATACGCCTAATTGAAGTTGGTTTAGATGAAAAATTACAAGTCATGAACTTGGTTATGATTATGTAAAAATCTGACCCGCTAGGTGTTTGATAAAACGCCTAAGTGAGGATTAAAATGTAAAAAGTTGGGTGAAAACGCAGATTCGAGTATTATAGAGAATTGTGCGTTAAGGCGTATAAAAGGGGTTCTAAATTTATTTTGAATTGAACTCTTTAGGCAAGGAATCCGGATCGTCAAGCGGACACGCCGGAGGGGATACACGTTTGAAAAGTGTGCACTAAAGGTACGCGACCTATGGTTTCGTTACATTATGTTATTTATTTATTCTTGTTAGTCGTATTGGAATTTAGCCAAACAAGAAAACCCGTTAAGTCACGGAAGTGACGAACTGCCCTAGACAAATAAAACGGGTCAAAACATGAGTTACAAATAGAGTTTGGAATGTCTTGAAATGGTGGTCTCCATTTGGCATCCAAACGGGTCAAAACAAGTTGAGTTGTAAACGTCGAAGTTAATGACCATCACTTGTTGATTGGTTATAAACAAGGCGTAAGCCGTGAAGCGGACACGCTAACTTGTTGCAAAAACATGAACCCTTGTAGAGGGATTAAAGTTCGGAATTTTTACTTGCCAAATGTTTTAGAAAAGCATGTTTAAATCCTTGAAAACAAGCGTGATGATTATTGTGTAAGTGTCCTTCTTGAAGGGAGCGAAACGACATAGTGGGTAAACCCGGGATTGGGTAAAATGGCCGAAGACATGAGATGACACAAAACAAGTTGTTGAACTTGTAAACAAACGGGTCGAAATAAGGCAAAACGTAAATCGGGTAACGGGAGTGTAAACTATATGAATAATGGATCCGGGTAATGGATGATAGCTTAGACATGTTAAGAAACGAACCCCAAGCATTTAAAATGAGTTTGGATAGGTTTGGATGTAAATTGGGTGAAAAATAAAGGTGCAGAGTTGACACGGGCGGGTGAAATTTTGACACGGCCGGGTGAAAGGGCTGTGAAAAATATATGTTTAGCTGACACGGCCGGGTGAACTTTTGACACGGCCGGGTGAAGGGGCTGAAAACAAAATATATAATTTCTTGTATTCAATTATTTTGTTCAAATGCCTTAATTTCTAATCATTTAAATGAAATTGTATGATAGGTAAAGATGCACTTTAGACCCCGGAGGATGATCAAGCCATGTCAAGAACCGAACACACCGAACAAAGCTTCCACATTTTGTCTATTTTGTTTTAGTGACATGTAAACACTTGAAATTATGTTTTGAAAGTTTATCTAGTATGATGTAGACTTGAATGTTATGATCAAGTATGATCTTAAAACTAAAAAGATTTTTGTAAACTTGAAATTTTCGTACTAAATGCATGTTATATATTATTAATTCTGTTCTTTAAAGATGAGTGTTACAAGTTGGTATCAGAGCCAGGTTGTCAATAAAGTGTGTTCGGTTCAAGCTTGATCAAACATCTGGTAAGTGTTAATTGTTTTAAGTAGATTTAGAGAATATAGAAATGAAAGATGAACGGATATGCACGAAAAGAGTGTGTAGATTCACTCAAACACGGGAAATGCATGAAACAAGAACGGTTGAATCAAGCTATAAACTTGATTAAACCAAAACAAGTAAATCATATGTTAAAAAAATGAAATGTTTAACGGTTAATGTAAACATTTCAGTATTAAAGATGGCGGATGAAAGTAACGATGATGCGGTGCCAAGAGTTACCGAGCAAATGAGAGAAGTGATTGCCGAGGAGGTTGGAAAGGCAATCGAAAATAGTTTGTCTGGTTTCATCGATAAGATCCAGACCACGGTACTAACAGTGGTCGATGAAAGAATCAATAAATTTGAAGATAATGCTAATATAACGAAGGAGAAGTCTAGAGGATGAAAGCCTTGTACATACACGGAGTTCATGGCGTGACTGGCGTCCAGTCTATAATGGGGAGGTTGACCCAATCGTATGCCAGCGATGGTTAAGCGATATCGAGGGGGTATTTAAGAGGGCCCATTGTGATGAAGATGACTACGTAGCTTATGGTACGGGTCAATTAAGGGGTCAAGCGAAAGACTGGTGGGATAACAAAAAGAAAGAAATTGGAAATGAAGCAGCTAAGGCTATGTCATGGGATGAATTTAAGACGCTGTTTCTTAAACACCTGTAACATTCCTATTTTTATCATATAAATTTTAGATTATTTAAATTTATTTACCACTAGTAACTAGTTTTATTTTAATATAATTATTCAACCCAAATAGTTTTAAACACTATTTTATATAGTTGATTGAATTAATTGGCCTGTATATGGGTGACCTTTTCTAAATAAAATAAAAGTATATAAAAACTTATTTTATTAGACGGCTAGATTACGGGTAAGTTAATTATTAAAAATATGAAGTACTTAGACGGGCCTAGTGACCGTATATTAATTAAATTATAAAAATACATTATATTTGAACCTACTCTATTTTTAATGAAACTTAGTTCAAAATGTAGATATAAATATTCTCGTTCTAATAATATATTTCTTATTTTATAAAACGTCATATTTTAAGAATTATACGTACCAAAGAAGTAAAGTAATAACAATAATAATAACAATAATATAATAATAATAATGATAATAGTTACATATGAAATTGACAGAAGTGTCATGTCTTATTTTCAAAGTTGTGTTCCCTTTATATTTTTATATATAATAAACGAATAATAAACATATAAGTGAAATGTATGTATGTATGATATAATTTAGATAAGACACATATACACAGGTGGCTACTCCAAATGACTACAACTCAAAATATTAAATTAATATACATATGCTACGTGTAAAATTATAAGATAGATGGCAGTAGATAGTAGGCACCAAGAGGTAAGCTTTCACTATAAATTAAAGCTCATGTTCGAACAATTGTTCTGCGCAAACCTCATTCCTCCCTCTCGATTTCACTCTATATATATATATATTTTTTTTTTCTTTAGTAATAATAATAGCAATAAAGCCCTGCCCGTTTTAAGTGTTTTAACTCCCGATCACCGCTACCCTTTCCGATTGATCTGAGCCTCATAACATATGTCAGGGTTCTGCCCGACTAAGTTGTTGGGGTTCTGTCTCGTGACATAGGGACAATGTTGAATTAGGGGTACTATACTTACCACGATTGCACTATATATTTTTATATAGCTCAGAAATTATATCCAAAATTCTACCAGGAGGTTTTCTAGTTAAACCCTAAAGTAACAAAGTGGGTCCATTCTCTTTTCTCATCATTTTATTTCCTTTTTGTCCCAAACCTTAACAACTCTCACCAAAACTATTATTTATTATTATATTTTGTTCACAAGGAAACCTTAGTTAAGACCCTTAAGTAATCCTACATAAACCCTAAAATTTTCAGAACAAACAGAATCAGGATCAGGGCCCCTAAAACTCAGGGGGGGGGGGGGTATTTCCCCATTGACGATTATCATCACAGTTTGCTGTCAGAATTGAAATTCGAAAATCCGTTGACTCAGCTAAGCTAGTTGGATACGTGGCAACCATATGATGAAACATGACTCGTCGCGCCACACGACGCCCCCAGGGTGACCCCTCGCGTCACGCGAGGGGGTCAAAATCTCAGTATAAATAGAGGATGTTGGGACTTGATTTCTGGAGTTGGAACGACGTAAAAACTCAATTCGTACGCTGAGTTATCATCTGATTACTACCAAACACACACTAGCTCGAATTCTGCTACGATACCGGGTATTAACTCGATCGCTGCTACGATTTAATGTCCGATCGATTGAAACTATCCGACAGGATGTTTAAGTGCTATCCTTTGTCATTAGTCGTGATTCCGACAGGATGTTTGAGTACCACCCGAACTCGGGGAATACTCTGTCATTCGTTGTGAATCCGATGGATGTTTAAGTGATTGCACTTTGTCATTTGTCGTGAGGGTTTTAATCTCGTGAGTTATCGTAAATGCTGTATTAGTTACTTACCTAGTTCGTGTGCACTAGGTTACAAGACTAATCAATAGGCTAAGCTCTGTCTGTATAAATCTGCAATATCAAGGCTAACCAGTAGGCTAAACTCTGCCCAAATAAATCTGCATGATTATAATGTGAGTCATTCTCTTTTTATCAAATTTGTTTACAAAATCATGTATATTTTCAAAGTTATAATTACAGTGATTAAGTTTATGTAATCACCAAATTACAGCCGGTATGTGGGGTATTGTGCACATTACTGCTGTTTTATCACTTTAGGTGGGCGAGCCTAAAATTAGTGATATTCGTCACTATTGGGTGACAGGACCCAATAGTGGTATGACCATAGTCACCGATCCGGTCGAGTGACAAATACTGTGGGTAGTTGGTTGATATCAGAAACATTGTAATCTCTCTTAATACTGTAAATTATAACAAACGTGTCGTTTTAGTAAAATGAATGAACTCACCAGTATTTCCTGCTGACAAAACCTTTTTAAAACGCGTTTCAGGTAATTACAGTAGATTGGAGTAAGAGTTGGATCCAACATTGAAAGGCTTCAAGAAGTGGCTTATTTTATTAATTAAATCAAATTAAGAAATATTGTTTTATGTAATCAAATTTATCTTAATTAAAGCTACCATTGTAAAACATGGGTTTATCCCATCTATTTAATAAAAATCCGGTGTTTTCTAAACTCTGATATTTTTCCTAACTCACGGTCCTGATGAAATTTCCGCTGCAATATTTTTCAAAATAATCACCGGTACCACTTGGCTGTTCGTGGCTCCCGATTTTGTCTAAGGTGGGTCGGGGGTCGTGTCAGAAGGTGGTATCAGAGCCACTGCTTTAAGCCAATAGGTGTTGTGATAATAATACCTAAGCTTATATAAAAGAGTTAGGAGATTGCTATTAACTGGTAGCACACATGATAGCATTTAGACTTGAACTTAAGAAAAGATGCCTTAGTATAAGCGTCAAGATAAGCTAAGTACTTGTGTAAATAAAGTATGATGGATTTTGGTATACCGTAAGAATGACGATTAGAACATTGCAGGCAATAACACTTAATTGCTATTAATTCTTGCTTATTGATATTACTTGGGCTAGAATAAGATATGTTACGGGAATACAAATTTCCTTAATTCTGGATAAAAGCCCTAATAAAAGAGGCACTTTTAAAAATACTATTTATGGGAAATATAAAATTTTCTCCGGCAAGACTGGGTATGGTGTAGCAGACTCTCCAGCTTGTCCGGATATACTGAGGTTACCTCTCCGGCGCGAACCGGATAAAACGGGGTATATAATATGTCAAACAAGTGACAAGATTTCCCTAAATAGTATCATGACCTGATATCTGACTTGTTTTTGGAAATATGAATCTGTTAAATACATTGACCTTATAAAGGGTATGTATATTATAGCATATGAAATATGTGATTATATAGATATGTATATCTATAAGAAATTCCAAAAGTTAATTTGGAATAAAGCACAAGCATATGTGTCTAGATGTCTTTATTAAGAATCTCTTTTCCAATATCAAACATTATTTCGTTTGATCATCTACCTCGTAACTCGAGCAACAATAATAACAATGGAAACCCATTAAGTTGGGACACCATTAAAAGTATAAGAATTTCCAATGCGTCACCATAAACTATTAACGCAAGTAAGAAGCATGTAAAGTTGTGCTAGTGCACAAGAAAACACATGAAACTTAAATTATACGTCCACAGACGTTAAAGTATGTAACACACGACTTCCAAGGCAAGACCTTTGGAAAATATAAATTGGGCACGATGACACCAATGATAATCTCGTCAGTTGAAGAACTACTAATTAAAAAGCGGCACTTTGCTACGTGATCCTACAAATGACATGAAACTCGCTGAGGTACGCTAGAACAGGATTTCACAACCATCAGTGCACAGTCTAATCAGAGTCATAATTATTAGCACTGCAAAAAGAAACACATACCTTTGCAAAATTCCCGTATTTCATTTTATTCGACATTCACTGGTAATCTCACTTAAACAATGGTTATCACACGAAATTCCAAATAAAAGTTCTTATATTTCTTTAGTTGAAATTCTGACTTCTGCATAAGATAAGTTGACTTTCGCATGTGGTTCATTTGATTTATGAAGACCATTAGAGGGCTTCATTCCGATTTGTTATTTTATCCAAACTCAAATATCATTCCACTTTTTGCATTATGAACCTCATTATTGCAAAACGATGACTCTTTGATATCGAGTCAATGAATTTTTTTTAAAAAAAAACTCAATTTCCTTTGACATACATGGTTTTATTGTGACCATGTCCGAACTTTCTCTTAATTAATTATATATGGAAACTTACATAAGTAATTACCTAATTTACAATACAGTATTATTATATTTAAAAAAAATTCTTGTTAAACCATTGAGGTGAAGAATTTATATTTTTATGTATATATTGGAAGTATACTCTCATTTAAGTTTATGTTTAGTTATTTATTATTGAGAATTAATATTAATTTTATCATTAGTAGTAAATATTAGTATTATTTTTAGGTATTAGGGTTATTATCAAGGGCAGGTATTGGGTAGCCTAGCCTTAGTTAGGCATGGACTGATCACCTATGCTTAAACAAGGCAGCACTAACCAATATCCAACCATGATAATGACTAGTTAATGTATATAAATTAAGTCATCATACTTGTTTAGTGTAACACCCTTCTAGTTTTACTTGAATTTAATAATAGTTTATACCATTTTTAATAAAAGATGCTTACTTAACATAGATTTCATAAAAGAAGTTCATAAGTAGCATAAACCTTAGTCAACCATCGACTAAGTTAAAACATTCCAAAAGTTGTTTAACAATTGTTTACAACCCATAAACATAGTCTATTAAAGATTTAAAACGTTGCGGAAGCTTGTAAGTAGTGTTCGGTTCTTCAAAATCTAGCTCGATCATCTTCCGGTTACTTTCCAACATCACCTAAGATCAAAACCATAACAAATGTTAGTTTTGATCAAGTTACAATGGATACAAACAAGTTCCAAGGGATTACAACACAAAAAAAAATAAAAATTTTCCGGAAGGGGGGCGCCGCGTGACGCCAAGGCCCCTCGCGTCACGCCAAGCCCCCTTTTTCATAGAATGTTCATTTTGTTGTTGCTGCAGATTTCCAGATCCAAGTTTAATCAAGTTCTAACTTAAAATGGCCATAACTTTTGACTCGTAAGTCCGTTTTAGGTGATTCTTTTTCCTATGCGTCTGTAAATTCATTACCGACATGCCTATTACAAATTTCATATCGAACAATTTGTTTATAGACCGAAATACTATATGTCCATTTGCAATTATTCGACCCATTCTAACTTAACCATTTTACTACCATTTAACTAGTAAACCTAAGGCGTTTATTACCCCTAACTCCGGGGCTTATTATCACTGGCACTTCATTACCAAACTTATGGCTTCGTGCTCTTGTGACCATTTCCGCCAATTCCTTCTACCTACAATATTAATACTACAAAGTATCATTATTTGACCCGTTTGGTCCATCTACGGAAAATCCTCCATTTTGATGACTACCAAACGACTACAAACCAATTCTTAACCTACGGATTCAAGTAACGTACATGATTGCTACATCCAACACAATTTTTATCAACAACGCATAGTTTAACAACAATTCATCGAATGTAACGGATCAAGTTACAAACCTTTAAAGCAAGCCCTTCAAACGCGCGTCCACACCAGTTTGTCCGCTTGATGCCCCGGCTTCCTTTCCTATAGAGTTCAATCACTTTATGTTTAGAACTCTTTGTTTCACATATATAACGCACATTTTTCCATACATCATAATTATGCGTTTTTAACTTAAACATTTCATTTTCAAGCTTTCTTTGAGGCATTTCAACAAACATTTCACGGGCAGATTTTACATGATTACATGAGCAATACCTAACTTATCATTTAGCCCTAATTTCACATCATTCAACCATTTTACACAATTGTTAGCTTCTATAATTCTGAAGTTACTTCACAATTGTCAAATTACACTAGAACAACACCCAATCTTCTAGTGTTTATCAAATTCTACATAACCCACTAATCACCTACAATAGTGTTCATGGATTTTACTAAAATTTCACATGATTTCAACTTGTATTTGTCTAGGGTTTGTCCCTAGACACTATAGTGTTCCTAAATCATCATAAAACACACATGCAACCATAAATTTCAGATTTTCCCAATTTCATGAGAATTTCAAGTTGAGAGTTTTCATCAAATTTTACATACCTTGTAATCCTCTTGTGATGAGGATCAATAATCTATGCTCGGATTTTGATTTTGACTTGATTTGAACCCTCAATTTGTGAGTTTTAGTGATGAACTAGGGTTTGGAGCATGGGGGTCGACCTGCTCTTTCTTCTGATCGACCAGACACCTCTTTTGGGGTGTTTGGTTTATTTTTTATTTGTTTTATCAAATTAAGTTTCAATTTTAACAACTTAGGCCCCTCCACTTTGTTCAACATAAAGTTTGGTAGCTTTTAACCCTATTATAAGTTATTTCTAGACTTGTAACCAACTAGGTTAAAATTCCTAGTTAGTAAATTCCCATTTATTTATACTTTATAATTCTAATATAAAGTTTTATATTTTCGGGGTGTTACAAGTCCACCCCCCTTAAAAAGGGTTTCGTCCCCAAAACCGAATTACGTACCAAATAAAGTAGGGTAGAGTCGTCGCATCTCCTCCTCGGACTCCCACGTAGTGTCCGAGCCTTTTCTATGCTCCCATTTAACCTTCACTTGGTTAATCACTTTGTTTCTCAAGCTCTTCTCTTTACGATCTAAAATCGCAATTGGTTTTACGACATAGTTGAGACTGTTATCCACCTCGATATCATCGTAGTGGATACGAGCAGTTTCGTCTGCTAAACATTTTCGGAGATGTAACACGTGGAATGTGCTATGAATCTCACTCAACTCCTCGGGTAATTCGAGACGATATGCCACCTTACCAACCCGTTCGGTGATTCTGAATGGTCCAATAAACCTCGGGCTTAGCTTCCCCCTTTTTCTGAATCTAATAACGCTCTTCCATGGGGAAACTTTTAGCATAACCATGTCGCCAACCTGGAATTCGATTGGCCTATTCCTTTTATCAGCATACGCCTTTTGCCTGTCTTGAGCCGCTTTCAAGTGTGCCCGAACCACATCAATCTTTTCATTAGTGGCTTGTACTATATCTTGGTGGGCGAGTTCACGTGGACCCACTTCACCCCAACATACCGGGGTTCGGCATTTCCTACCATAGAGCATTTCGTACGACGCCATCTTAATACTAGCGTGGTAGCTGTTGTTATACGAAAACTCGACTAACGGTAGGTAAACATCCCAACTTCCTCCAAAGTCGATTATACACACTCGTAGCATATCCTCCAATGTTTGTATTGTTCTTTCACTCTGTCCATCTGTTTGAGGATGGTACGCAGTGCTAATGAACAATTTGGTTCCCATTTGCTCTTGGAAATCTCGCCAGAAATTTGAAGTGAACCGGGTATCCCTATCAGACACGATGGATACCGGTACTCCATGACGTGCTATTATCTCATTAGTATAAACTTCCGACATCTTTTCTGACGTATAAGTCTCACGAATCGGAATGAAGTGAGCACTTTTCGTCAATCTATCCACCACTACCCATATGGCATCGAAACCGCGGTTTGTCTTTGGTAGTTTGGTTAATAGGTCCATCGTAATATGTTCCTATTTCCAAACCGGAATTTCCAACGCTTGAAGTTTACCGTATGGTTATTGGTGTTCCGCCTTGACTTGTAAACATGTCAAGCATTTTTCCACGTACTTCGCCACATCTCTTTTCATTCCGGGCCACCAATAGTTTTGCTTTAAGTCGTTATACATTTTGGTTGCTCCCGGATGGATGGAATAACGAGACTTATGAGCTTCATCAAGTAGAAGCTTTTTAACTCCACAAGTGTTAGGAACCCAAATTCTATTGAAACGCGTTTTAAACCGTGGTTTCCTACTTCGAGATCCTTAACTTGGCCAACAATCCTTTCCTTTCTCCAGTTTTCCGTCTTTACTGCTTCATCTTGTGCCTCTCGGATTCGTTCAAGTAAGCCCGAGGTCACAATGAGTTGCAATGATCGTATTCGTATCGGAACATAATCTGTCTTTCTGCTTAGGGCATCCGCCACCACGTTTGCCCTTCCGGGGTGATAGTGTATTTCACAGTCGAAATCTTTCACCGTTTCTAGCCATCGCCTTTGTCGCATATTTAACTCCTTCTGATCGAAGAAGTATTTCAAGCTCTTGTGATCGGTGAATATGGTGCACTTTACTCCATATAAGTAATGCCTCCATATTTTTAAGGCAAATACCACCGCAGCCAACTCAAGATCGTGCGTGGGATATTTCTTCTCGTGTATCTTTAATTGCCTCGAGGCATAAGCTATAACTTTGCCCCGTTGCATCAAAACGCATCCGAGCCCCGATAGTGAAGCGTCCGAATAAACCACCAAATCTTCAACCCCATCCGGCAATGTCAGTACCGGAGCTTGAGTTAACTTCTCTTTTAGCGTTTGAAACGCTCTTTCTTGGTCGGCACCCCAAATGAACTTTTCTTCCTTCCGGGTTAGCTTTGTTAGCGGTGACGCAATCTTGGAGAAATCTTGAATGAATCTCCTATAGTATCCCGCGAGACCCAAAAAGCTTCTAATTTCCGAAGGGTTCTTCGGGGGATTCCATTTTGACACGGCCTCTATCTTTGACGGATCCACCAATACTCCGTCGGCACTTATGATGTGGCCAAGAAATTGTACCTCTCGTAACCAAAAGGCACACTTAGAGAATTTTGCATACAACCTTTCTCGTCTAAGTGTCTCTAACACCTCTTGTAAATGGTGTGCGTGTTCAGCTTCGCTTTTCGAATACACCAAAATATCATCGATAAACACGATGACCGACTTATCCAACATTGGCTTGCAAACCCGGTTCATGAGGTCCATGAAAGCCGCGGGTGCATTTGTTAGCCCAAATGACATCACGAGGAATTCGTAATGTCTATATAGCGTACGAAAAGCTGTCTTCAGCACATCTTCCTCCTTGACATTTAGTTGGTGATACCCTGATCTAAGGTCAATCTTTGAAAACCAGTTCGCTCCTTGTAATTGGTCGAATAAATCATCTATCCTCGAAAGCGGGTATCGGTTCTTTACCGTGAGTTTGTTTAACTCCCGGTAATCTATACACTTCCGCATGCTTCCATCTTTCTTTTTCACGAATAGTACCGGTGCGCCCCAAGGAGACACACTCGGCCTTATAAATCCCTTGTCAAGCAGGTCTTGAATTTGGGACATCAACTCTTGTAATTCCGACGGCGCGAGTCGGTACGGTGCTCTAGCTACGGGTTTTGCGCCCGGAATCAATTCGATACCGAACTCTACTTCCCGTTCAGGCGGTATCCCCGGTAAATCCTCCAGAAACACATCTTCATAGTCTCGTACTACCGGTACATCTTCAATCTTTCGTGATTCTTTCTCGGGCTCATTTGCGTATATCATGAATGCCTTGCACCCTCGCTTCATAAGCTTGTGGGCTTTCAACATTGAGCATACTATGGGGTTGCCTCCTTTTTCTCCATAGATGGTGACGTGTTTCCCGCTCGGAGATGTTAGTTTTATCTCTTTACGAAAACACACGACCTTTGCATGGTGCTGAGATAGCCAATCCATCCCAAACGACTACTTGAAATTTCCCCATTGACATCGGGATTAAGTCTATCAAGTATTCCTCATCGTCGATGCTTAATTTGCAGCCTCGACAAACATCACAAACTATAAAACTTTTGTTGTCCCCTATTTTAACTTCTAAGGGCACAGATAATTTTGTCAATACAAAAGAAGGATGTCGAATAAATCCATGCGAAATGAAGGATTTATTCGCACCCGTATCAAACAGTACACGTGCTGGAATTGAGTTAATTGTGAATATACCTGAAACCACATCGGGTTCTGTCTTCGCTTCAGTCGCGGTAAGTTGGAAGGACCTAGCCTTCGCTTTGGGAGCTTCTGCTGGAGACTCTTTTGTGTCTCTCTTCCCAATCAACTCGGGACATTCAGACTTTTTGTGGGCGGGTTGATAACATTTGTAACAAACAGAAACTTTCCCGGGACATAGTGATGCGGTGTGCCCCGTCTTCCTACATACCGGGCATGGCTTGTCTTTGAAGCGGCACTCACCTTTGTGCCCCTTTCCACATACTTTGCAACTTGGCGAC
>JARYGA010052202.1:0-25479 GCA_030545235.1 Helianthus tuberosus | reverse complement strand
AATGCTAAAATCGTCTATCAGATTTGGTCACTTTTACCATTTTGGTTAAAAAATTAAACTTTTTGTAACTGAACCCCTGGGTTTTTTTTTTCATTTCATCAAAATCGCTAACTCAATTAAAATATATCGTTAACTCATTGACGATTTTGTCAATTCCTAAACCTCATGGATAATTTTCGCAATTTACCCATTTATTCTTTTGATTTTCTTTTTTTATCTTTAAATAAAAAAACAAAAAAATAATTATAAATATAATATATATACATACACACACATTTGTATATATACACTTATTCTTTTAATTTTTTTACCTTTAAAATAAAAAATAATAACTTAACCATAATATATATACATTACATACACATTTATAATTTTATATACACACACATTGGCGAAGCTTTATTCACCCCGACCCCGCCGATTTTTCGCTCGTAGTAATAATTTTACCGAAAAGTCTGATTTTTTAGTGTAAAATATTGCATTTTTTTAAGAGTTCGGCCTCAACTGATTTAAATTATGAGAGTCTGGCCCCAACTGAGTTTTTGTTAAATCTCTGTCACTGTATACACACAAACCATACACATTTTTTCTCTTCTATCATTCTCTTTTCTCCACCTCCATCACCACCATAACCACTAGGGATGGGTTTTTATTCCCAAATACTCGTACTCGTACCCATATCCGTACCTATACCCATACCGATTTTAGGTATTTGGTACATGTATCGGTACCCAGTTTTATTGATTTTAGATATGGTACTTTCGGTATTGGTACAGGTACGGGTAAAAACGGGTACCGGTACCGAATTTTTATGTAGACCATTAAAAGTTTTTTTGTATTATGTTTTATTTCATATTATGGTATTTATAGTACTCGTATTGATTTTACCTATATGGTACCCGTATCGTATTGGTACTCGTACCAATTTTACCTATTTGGTACTCGTACTATATTGGTACTCATGTCATTTTACCTATTTAGTACTCGTACAACTGCTCAAAAACTAAATAAAAACAAAATGGTACTAAAGCGGGTACCGTACCGAAAATACCCGTACTCGTACTCGCACCGTACCTATATATTTTGTACGGTATTTGGTACCCAGTTTTGTTCAAATTTGATATCGGTATTGTAACGCTTCGCATATTTGTACCTTCCTAATTTAGAAAGTCTTGTTGTACTTTCCATTTTTTGACACTTGTACTGTTGTTGTAATCTATTTCATTTCAGTTTGTAATCCGATATTATTGATCATAATGAAAACGCAAGTCTTTTTATCATATTCATGTTATTCATGTTAAACTTATGTGCAACTTGTAATCATAATTCATATTTTGAACACTATATTATTCTTGATCTTGATTCTTCATTTCACATTGATGCTTGATACTCGAAAAATCGATTAAAACACGTAAAATAATCAAACTTGAAAAATGAAATCTTAGAACAAGTCCATTTGTACAAATGGACTAGGTCCATCCGTACGAATGGAGCTCATCCGTAACTAGGTCCATCCGTACCTAGTGCATCCGTCCGAAAATGTAGGAAACCCTAATGTACCCCCCCCCCCCCCCGAATCTATAAATAGACCCCTTAACCTTTCATTTCAACTTGCATATCTCTTGCAAGCTCTCTCAGAATTCGTTGTTGCGGTCAGAAGCTTGTAAGAATTTCCCCTTCTCATTTCAATTACATTTTCATTTCATTTCTTGCGTTCTAATCATAAACTTTAAACTTTTTCTCAATACCTTTGATTCTAACTATCTCGAAGATGGTTTCCACTCATTTTGCTTGGGAAAACTGTTGTGGAGCATCACTTATACGAGATTGAATCAAAGATCATTAGAATTTATAACATGTTACAACTTTTATGATGTTCTTTTCGGTTATTACACAATATTGGTGGAATCGGGAATCCATCAGACTCTCAACTCCATCCATAGTTAAGAGCCAACATTGGGGTTAATTTCCACCAAGAAATGATCCGTTTAACAGGTCAAACATGAATTTTCATCAAGAACAGTGCATCCGTATGAATGGACTATGTACATCCGTACGAATGGACTTGGCTTCATATTTTCTGTTTTGATTTCCAGTTCTGTTTTCACGATTGTTTGTCATTAATTAAACGTTATATCTACTGATTTGAATAAATTAAACACATACTCCAACATTTCAATCAAATCAGTTAAAATTAAAAATTTTCACAACATTAACAGCCCATCCGTACGAATGGACTATGTCCATCCGTATGAATGGACTCTACTATCACACCAGATCGTTTTTCCTTCTATTTTAACATCAGTTATTACATCAAATCGCTTTGTTTACTGTTTAAATCATTTACAATACCGTTTTAACAACCAAACCAGTTCGTATTGTACTGAAATCAGTCGGTTCATTTTGGCAGAAGCCCATCCGTACGAATGGACTATTAAGCATTTAACTCGCTTTATTTCACGAACTTTAAACCATCTGATCCGACACTCTCACACGACAGTATACTTATACTCTTGTTTAACCATTTCAGCGTGATCTCGAGACTTCATCAACTTTTCACGGTTTAAGTGTATTCCCTACGTAAAATTGTGAGTAAACTCGATCCCATTTTCGTTTTAAATACTTTTGGATGCAACATGTACATTATAAAAAAACACGCAACACTTGAGACTTGTTTATTCAAAATCACACTCTATCTACATTTTAAACATGAAAACATGTGATACTTGTTAATCTCATATGCTATGTATACATTGTGTCTATATGCTCATTAACTTTGCTAGCCTACCTTAACAATTATAGCGCTATAGGATTAAAGCACACCGCCCTTAATTCTTGGGGTATTGTTAAGTAAAACATGTTACACCCTATTCGTCTCGGCGATGTTGGGTATTCAAGATTACGTTGGAAACTTGGGCTTGACATATAGTTTACACTAGTTCAGCATATAAGTAACTTTTATGTGTTATTCATGTTGGATATAATCACGTTTAAACATTTTATTAATTATGTTATATATCAAACTTGTATATTCGCCAACATTATTGTATTATTGTTGATCATTATTTTAATACATGTTGCAGGTTGAAAGATGATGTTAGTGAAGAAACAAAGTTTAGGGTGGACTTAGAAACACACCTTAAAAATAAACAATGTTTTTGATTCTATGTTTTGATACAATTTGATTATATTTTGAACTATGTATGACAATTTAGTATTTTATGAAATCTTGATTTAATCATATTGTTCACTACTAGTGTTATGATGCTTTGAGTGATTTGTTTTCGTCTCACTTCAATGTTTCCGCCATCTGTTGGGATGTGACAGGTATTTTCGGTACCGGTACTGGTATAGGTATGGGTAATGTACCAATCCCATCCCAAACCACTGGAACATCAGTACCACCTGTCTTTCCTGTCATACCAAACATCACTAATTTATTATTATTTTTATTTAAACATAAAAAAGAAAATAAAAAATAGGTGTGTAAATATATAAATTTGTGTACAGGATTAGGTCTGCGAACTGAGCGAACTAATCCTGGCCATACATGTGTGTAGATCAATGGCCAGGATTTGATGATGAAATCCTAGTCATCCACGTGTGTAAATCAATGGACAAGATTTGTTCACTCAGTTCACAAATACACTAATGTTCACTCTAGAACCTCACCCTGTGTGTACATATACATCTTTTATTTATGAATATTTTTATTTAAAAATAAAAATAAAATTTATAAAATTAAGAAACAAAAGAATAAATGGGAAAGTGCCAAAATCGTCTCTGAGGTTTGAGAAGTGCCAAAATAGTCCATGGAAATTAACGATAAATTTTAATTGGGTTAGTTATTTAAATGGAAATGACAACAAAATGAAACCTTAGCGTCCAATTACAAAAGGTTTCATTTTGGAATGAAGTGGCAAAGTTGACTATACCTCAGAGATAATTTTGGCAGTTTACTCTTTATTTATTAGCAGATGGAATATGAAACTTGTTCATTTTAAATGTTATATTTATTGAAAACCTTCAAAAACTAGTTGAGTTTCAGAAACATCTAGTAGAAACATCTAGTAGTTAGGTTTTATGGTGTGGTTTAACTAAACTGGGCTAGATAAATTGTCATGTTACTACTACGTAGATGGTCGGGCTTTAAGGGTGGAGGGAGTGGTCAATCACTAGTTGAGTGTTTGAGTTATTCTATAGCCAATAATATCATGTCATCTCAAGTCCCCATTCCACTCCCCATTTTGCACTCAATCACTAGCAATGATCAAACACATGGAGAGTAGTAAAAAATAAAAAAAAAAATTATGATTGGCTGAAAAATGGTAAGGCCCACCATTAACCCCTCTCTCTCCTCCATCAATTCTCTTCCCCGCATCGGTGTATACTCATCGCCCTTACTCCTCTCCGCTCACCGAAATGGGGCCGGCAACCGTTCACCGATCGGTGAACTCCATTCACCGAATGGTTCACCGAAACCACACCGTGCACCCTAACTAGTCCATCCTTTGGGCTATCTCATCGCTTCACGCCCTTTCACTCCACATCAAGGTCATGTCATAAAGTAATTGTTACTTTACTAAGACTAGGGGTGTTCAAGATCGGATTATCTGGTTTTCGAATATCCGAAAATTTCAGATACTGAATATTAATATCCGAAATTTCGGATATCCATACGGATATCCGAATTCATAAAAAATTCAAAAAAATTCGTTTCGTGCATAGATTAAAACTAAACCTATTCGATTTTCCAAATTTTCAACGTTAAAAACAACGAACTTTTATAAATCCGCATCCGAATCCGATTATTTACTATTTTTACTACATTACAAACTAAACATAGTGCTCCAATACTATATATATTTAAAAACCAATACTCTGTATACGAAGCACTTTTGACAAATTGCTCATTTGTTGTTTCAAAACAGCATATTACCAAAAAACAAAAACAAATATGTAACACATGCTAGCTAGCAACAACATTTGTGTTTTATGTTTGTATTTTGTCTTGAGAAACAACAACAAATATAAAGGTGTTTCAAGATAAGGTGAAATCTAATTTTACAAAACATCCTTCTTTTATTCTCTCTCTTTCTCCAAAACAAAAACTCCAAAAACACATACACAAAACACACACATGTTTTAGGTCATGTTCATAGTCTTCAAGAGTAAAGTTTCCAGCCTCCACTCCCCTATACTTGGTAGCTGCCCTATCATAAGCATTGAGGCCATAGACATCTTCTTAGATAAAAATACTTTTTATTTAAATATTAATTTAGTTAACAGAACTCAAGTTAATCGGTCACTTTTCCGATGACACCACCACCACCAAGGTCCGACGGTTGGTGTGAAAATTTAACACCAACCCAGTTAGCCACAGGAAAAGAAGCATTCACCGTGCAGTTCCTCAGGTTGTGGTGGGCCCTACTTATTCAGAGCCACCCAACAGAAAAAACTAAGAGTGACCGGAATATTGTCGGTCATAGAGAACCCAAATTTTCAACGTTAGAAACAACGAACTTTTATAAATCCACATTCGAATCCGATTATTTACTATTTTTACTACATTTCAAATTAAACATAGTGCTCATATACCATATATACTTAAAAAAATATTAGTTTTCGTATATTGGATAATCTGGTTATCCGAAAATTTTAGAAATCCCCATCCGAATCAAAAAATTCGGATTATCTGGTTTTCGGATATCCGATATTTCGGATATTTTGGATACGGATTTTCGGATTTTTCGGATTCGGTTTCGAATCCGGTCTTTTTTGAACACCTCTAACTAAAACATTACCACCCCACTTTCCTTCACTTTTTTCACTAACAACTACCATGGTTTCACCCACTTTCATGCCCTATTAAAATAATATTAAAATCTATAAAAAAAAAAAAAAAAAAAGCCCTGATTGGTTAAGCCCATAGACCTAGACCTGTCCAAAAAGCTCGCGACTCGAAGCTCACTCAGATTTAGCTCGGAAATAGCTCGCTTGATATGGCTGAATTTTAAACTGAGCTGAGCCAGCTCGGCTTGGTTAGCAAGTGAGCCTAGCTTCGCTCGACTCATAACGAGCCGGATTGACTCGGTTTGACTCGTTTGGTAGCTCGGCTCGGCTTAGCTCAAATTATTTTACTTGTAATATATTTATTTTTATATACATTATAATATAATACAAAAAAAACTTATTATAATTAACATGTATTTAGAAGTGCAATTTGATATTTGTCACGTATTTTGAAGGTTGATTACTATGCTAATGAGTAAGTATCGTAAATTTAAAACTTATTTTGTGTTGTTGAACTTGATTTATTCTTGTAATGTATCAGGTTAAACACACGCTGGATATGTTCTTTTGGACTATTGAATAATATTTTAGACTATGAAATTTTGAAAGTTATTAATTTTCTTTTTAAAATCGAGCCAAACCAAGCCAAGGCGAGCCAGCTCGGTTTGAAACCAAGTCGAGCCTGAGCTTAGATTTTCAGCTCAGTTTCAAATTCGAGTTGAGCCAGCTCATTTTATAATCGAGTCAAGCCCGAGCTTGTCATGGCTGGCTTGGCTCATGAACAGCCCTACATGGACCCTACCACACAAACCCTCCTCAACGCCTTTAACTCTCTCTCACCCCCACCACGCCCCATTCTCTGTGCCAGGTGGCCGAGGCGTTGCTTGATAGCAACTGTCACACCCCGATTTCCACGTGTCACCGGTGGGCCCGGTGGGGGAGTATCGTGACGTGGTTGGCAACGTAATAGTCAAACAACACAATATAATAATGCACAGCGGAAGCAAATTTAAATAAGATACAACCGAATTTATTTATTGTAAACAAAGTCACAATTATCCGGTGTTTATCCATAGTAGGATCGAATAATAAAAATATTGTCTATGGTTCAACAGACTTCGGCATCTTAAGTTTGCGAGACTTCTAGTGATGCTTAGGAGACTCCCAGCCTATTTCGCCTAGTACCTGCATTTAATCTTTTTGGGAAAATACGTCAGTTTACACTGGTAAATACATTCAACTGACTCATTTTGTAAAATGATTGAAAATTGGTTTGGATGCACATGGCATAAACATTTTATTTAACTTGGGAGAATTATTTTGATAATATAATAATCTTGTGAACGAATTACGTGTTACTTATGCGTTCAGTAGCCCGGAATATATCCGGGTTAAAGATCAATAGACACACCACTGTAAGTGAGTTATACACGGGAGTACGCCTACACCCCGTGCTCAGGTCGTGGCAATCTCGTAAGATAATGCCGAGGATATCCGGGACATGGTCATTAACCCCCCAAAGGTTGTAAAGTAAACAAGACTGTTTAAACGAGCCGATCAAATTATTCAACTACCCACTTAATGTGGAGATTTGATGCCCGATCAAGCGGTATGCTATATACCGTAACCCAAGCCCGTATAGGGAAAATAAGTTAAAAGTATTTACCTTTGCAAGTATAAATCCTTAATTGAATGAACTGCAGATAGCTTTTACTGGTTCTCCTAATCTGGAACGAAGGTTAAATATAACCTATTAGAATACTAACGGGTCTTTAGTTAAGCTTAAGCTTAGACCTGTCAGTTTTACGATACGGTTCGTACGCACGATTAAGCGAAGACCGGATAGAATGTGATTTAGACCCGACAAGTTGAGGACTTGTTTAATATGGGTTTACTATTCACATTCTGGATTTTGAGATAAAAATGATATTGTTTGACCCGTTTCGGCTAGTTTATGCAAACTAGTTACATAAACCGAACCGAACGCGTATAATGCATAACGGGTAACCGAAAGGGTCGCGAACAGGTTTCCTAAGTTAATACGCTTTAAATATGTTGTGATATCATTATGATATCTTCCATAATGCCCATAACGAGTTTAATCCCTAAATACGCCCCGTAGGGGTATTTTGGTCATTTTAAGGGTTATAAAAGAGATTTATAATACTTCTGAGATACGGGTCTGATTTAATCAGAAAAATTATCAATTTTAACAGGTATCAACAGTTGGTATAAAGTCTTTTGTGATAATATGGTTCTAGACCCAAACTATGCGTTTAATACGCGTATAAAGCCGTTTTAAGCGACGTACGGTTTAAAATACCATTCTGAGTTTTCTGATCAGCAAAACAGGCTCAAAACACTCTATTTATTATTTTAAATCAGTGGCAATTGGATTGGTATCAATCGGATTCGTAAAACTCGTTTTATGGCCAAAAAGGGCATATTCGGTATTAACCGAATCAATGCGATAAGCCTAGCTTAAGACCAGTTTAAAAATAATTAAAAATCTTCAAAAATCCTAAAATATTATTTAACATCAGTGGGTAAAAGTTTTGGTACCGAAAATCGGGTTTAGATAGGCTATGCGCTAATCGCGCCGTTTAATTAATAAAAAGCTTATTATTTACGCTAATGCGCATATCTCCTAATCTAGACCTCCGATTGACGTGAAAATTTACGTACATGCTAAATAATCAGTAACTAAGATTATAGTACTTCCACATTTTCAAAATTCTCGTTGTAGGGTCATAAGGGCGTTATGGTCCAATTTAAGCGATTAACGGAAACGTGTGCATGCATCGGATAAACAATGAAACAAGTACAGAGACTTATACTAACATGTAACCCAACCCTAATGAGACTTTAAGGCATGTCTAATTCAAACTAAAACGGGTCAGAACCGAAGTCAAAGCAAAAGTCAAGGTTTTGCGCCTTTCGGTTCCGAACCGGGTTTAAACAGAAATTTGTCGAGTCGGGCAAGCGTAGACAAGTTTTTATACTTATTACCAAGTTATATTAAGGTTACAACAGGTTACACGCCTCGCGGATCAGTAATCGTGCATTTAATCGAAATTTGCAATTCTGTTGACTTTTTCGGTCAACGTTTGACCCGACAAACGACCTAGTTAGGTCTGGAATCAGGGGGAACCCTTTTAGGGTCTTATTACCCATATAATTACCAACCTAACGGTACTTTTAATTTGACATACGACTGAGCTATCGTTACTTAATCACAAAGTCAACCGTTACGCCCGATATATTGACTTTTAAGCTAATTACTAAGCTAGAATTAATTTAGAAGGGTTAAGCAACTTACTAGATGATTAATGGATGATTAGGAAGGCCTTCAATCAGATTGTAAGCTCCTCCAATGCTCAGATTGTTTGCAATTGATGTGAGGAATGGTTGTGACATGAAGGGGTCTTTATATACAAGAATCAAGCACCATAAGCAAGTGACAACCAAGTCTAGGGCCATCCACAATTGATCAACACTTGTAAGTAGTGTGTAGGGATGTCTAGGGGCCATGTACATGCAAGAAAAACCGGCCAAGAGGGTAACAATCGCACACAACAGCCAACAGCCCGTTTCTGGTCGCTGGGCACCGCTAGCGCACCGTTACGCTACACATGTAGCGGTGCGCTAGCCCGCTATAAAGGGCCGGTTGACTTGACATGGTAGCGCACCGTTACGCTACACATGTAGCGGTGCGCTACCTCTTCTCAGAGGCAGATTTCGTTGCTGTTTGTTGGTGTTTTGAACCAAAATCCACTTGCACGATTTTTAGCCATTCTTTTACATGGAGGGGCCTCTAATAAGTGTCTACTCCTGTATATTACCCTACCATGAACCTTTGTTGCAATTGAATGAACTTACAAGACCCGAAAACAACGGTTTATCATTCTTTTTCTTCTTGGGATCAAATCATGCTTTTCCAGATCAATTATTGTATACCCAATTTCTGAATTGAGGGTATAAAAGATGTGTACAACATTTAATCGGGTCTTGGGATTTATAATTAAGGTCGTTCAGAGGTAACAGTTTAACATGACGTCACTTTAAATCCTGCCGAATCATCTTTATTAAATCCGGGTTTACAACGCGTTTTGTCTGACATGACACGTGTCGTCTTATTATTGAACCCAAAGATTGCTGGAAGCTCTTCCAAAAATGTGACGTGTACCTAGTATCTCTATCAGAGATAATAGCTACAGGTATGCCGTGTAGGGCTACAATCTTATCAACGTATAACTGGGCTAACATATCGGAGCTATAAGTCTCCTTGATGGGTAAGAAATGAGCTGACTTAGTCAGTCGGTCAACTATAACCCATATCGTATCATTGCCTTTTCTTGTCTTGGGTAACTTGGTAATAAAATCCATAGTTACCATTTCCCACTTCCACGTAGGAAGTTCAGGCTGTTGTAGCAAACCTGACGGTTTCTGATGCTCGGCTTTGACTTGCGCACATGTCAAGCATTTTGCTACATGGGCGGCCACAGACTTTTTCAAGCCTATCCACCAATAATTTGCCTTTAAATCCTGGTACATCTTATCAGCTCCAGGATGAACGGAGTATTTGGAACTATGGGCTTCCTGGAGGATAACATCACGAAGTCCTCCGTAAATCGGAACCCATATTCGCCCATTCAATCTTAGAATTCCGTCTTTGCTAAGAGTTAACTGCTCCTCAGTTACTCCTAACTTTTCATTTGGGTAGTTAGCTTCCAACACAGCTTCCTTCTGTGCAGCTAACACCCTTTCTATCAAACTGTTCTTTATCTCCATACGCTTGGCGTTAATTCGAATGGGTTTAACCTTTTGCTTTCTGCTCAAGGCATCAGCGACTACATTTGCCTTGCCGGGATGGTATTTGATTTCACAATCATAATCATTTAAAGTTTCCATCCAACGGCGTTGCCTCATGTTTAGTTCTTTCTGGTTAAACAGATGCTGGAGGCTCTTGTGATCAGAAAAGATCACAAACTTGATTCCATAAAGATAATGCCTCCACAGTTTTAGTGCGAATACAACGGCACCCAACTCCAAGTCATGGGTGGTGTAATTCTTCTCATGCACCTTTAACTGTCGCGATGCATAGGCAATAACCTTGCCTTTCTGCATAAGCACACACCCCATGCCGGTGTGTGAAGCATCGCAGTAAACTACGAACTCTTCAGTGCCTTCAGGTAAAGTAAGCACAGGAGCGTTGCTCAACTTCTGTTTGAGAATATCGAATGCTTCTTGCTGCTTAGGGCCCCAAACGAACTTAATCTTTTTCTTAGTCAGAGAAGTTAGGGGTGCAGCAATCCTTGAAAAATTTTCGATGAAACGCCTGTAATATCCTGCCAATCCCAGGAAGCTACGTATCTCCGTAGGCGTCTTTGGCTCTTGCCAATTCATAACAGCTTCTACTTTAGCGGGATCCACTTGGATACCACTCTCACTGACCACATGTCCAAGAAATTGGACTTCTCGTAGCCAAAATTCACACTTAGAAAATTTGGCATAGAGTTTCTCGTGATGTAAAAGTTTGAGAATGCACCGAAGGTGTTTCTCATGGTCAGCTTGATTCTTAGAATAAATAAGGATGTCATCGATGAAGACGATAACAAATTTATCTAAGTAAGGCTTGCAGACGCGATTCATGAGATCCATGAACGCGGCTGGTGCATTAGTGAGCCCAAAAGGCATCACTAGGAACTCGTAGTGACCATAACGAGTCCTAAATGCAGTCTTGTGAACGTCTTCATCCTTAACCTTCAACTGATGGTAGCCTGACCTCAGATCAATCTTTGAGAAGTAACTTGCCCCTTGAAGTTGATCGAACAAATCGTCGATTCTGGGCAACGGATACCTATTCTTGATCGTGACTTTATTAAGCTCGCGATAGTCGATGCACAGACGCATCGACCCATCCTTCTTCTTGACAAACAGGATTGGCGCTCCCCAAGGAGATGAACTAGGTCGAATGAAACCCTTAGCCAGCAGTTCATCTAGCTGCGTCCGCAACTCCTTCATTTCGGTGGGTGCCAATCTGTACGGTGCTCTGGCAACTGGTGCCGCTCCGGGAATGATATCGATCCTGAATTCGACTTGTCTATCTGGTGGTATTCCAGGTAGATCTTCAGGAAACACTTCTGGGTACTCAGAAATGACAGGGATGTCTTCTAACTTCGGTTTAGGCTCATCAATAATCACCTGCGCCATGTAGATGACACATCCCCTCTTCAAACACTTGGAAGCCTTGAGCATAGTCACCTGCTCAGGCAGTCCGTACTGGGTATCTCCCCGAATGGTAAGTGACTCACCAGACGGAGTCTTTATCACTACCTGTTTCTGTTTACAGACGATTTGGGCCTGGTTATGAGATAACCAGTCCATACCCAGAACTATGTCAAAACCAGCTAATTTAAACGGAAGTAGAGACAGAGGAAAATAATGGTTCTTAATGGATATAGTACATCCATCTAACACAGTAGAGACGGTTTCTATGGTACCATCTGCTAACTCTACCTCATAGTTTATGCTTAGGGTTTTGACAGGTAAATTCAACAATTTACAAAACTTATGATCCACGAAAGACTTATCTGCGCCTGAATCAAAAAGTACTCTTGCAAAGACATCATTTACAAGGAATGTACCTGTTATGACGTTATCATCTTGCACAGCCTCCTGCGCATCCATCCTGAAGACTCTGGCGTTAGTCTTCTTAGCCTCCTCAGGCTTCTTGTTGTTCTTGGGGCAGTTAGTCTTTATATGGCCCTTCTCACTGCAACGGTAGCACGTCGCATCTTTCATTTTCTTGCAATCCAAGGTTTTATGGTCCGTGGACTTGCAAATCCCACAAGCAAAGGATTTCGACTGAGTCCGTGAGCTCGACTCTAGTCTGCACTTTCCATAGTGCTGTTTCTTGCAAGTTTTACACCTGGGCTTCTCATCAGACTTATGCCCATCCTTCCTCGACTCGGATCCCTTCTTGTTATCACCGTTCCCACGGTGTTTCTTGTTCGACCTACGCGAACCATCATCTTCTCGCTTCCTCTTCTCAACATCTTTATTCCTCAGCGATCTCTGTCGGACCGCATCCAGTGTGAGGGATAAAGAAAGATCAGTTACAGACCTGAAGGTAACTGGCCGAGAAGCTTTTACACTGGCCTTGATCTCGGGTTCCAAACCACCAATAAAACGAGCGATCCTCTTTGGCTCAGGGGTTACTAGGTAGGGAACCAACCTGGACAGCGTATTGAAGCTTGTCAGGTAAGCTTGGCAGTCGAGGTTTTTCATCACCAATGACAGAAAGTCATATTCTATCTTTTCCACCTCATGTTGAGGGCATAAATTATCTTTGATCAGGGCAATGAATTGATCCCACGTCATGCTATACAACGGAATCTTTCCGGAGGCCTCCATCAGAGATCTCCACCAAGCCAATGCTTCACCTTTGAAGGACTGCGACACAAACTTAACAATATCCCGCTCAGCGCACCCGCTGATGTCCACCACTGTGTCCATTTCATCCAGCCAATTCATGCAATCAACGGCCCCCTTTTCCCCCGTAAAATCCCGGGGCTTGCAAGACACGAAGTATTTGTAAGTGCAACCCTTGTTACGGGGTCCTTGATGCAGTACCAAATGCTGGGATGGGTCACTTTGATTGTTGGTGGACTGACGGTCATCACCGTCTTTCTTGGGTCCGTTCTTCTTGGGAGGAGGCTTGTTATGAGCCTCAGAATGTGTCCTTGGCTTTGTGTGTGACACAGAGTGGGTCCTACTCCGGGTACCACTGTATTCATCATATTGCCTATCCAAGGCTTGAGTGACAGCGCCATCAATGATTGCTTTTAGTTCGGCACCTGTCAATGTAATTTGGGCGTTCTCATTTGGCGCCACAGGATGGCTATTGACTTCATTAGAGTTAGCCATTTGTATTGAACTGTTACAGAAAACAAGAACAATATTTTATTTGAAAGTTTATTATGGAATTACCCCTTAGGGTAACTCGTTAACCATGGTAACAGAGACCCTATTTGGTTAACTTACTGATCGTATTAATTTAGGATTTCAATTAAAATTTATCCTAATCATAAACAATGACAATATATATTAGCACATAAGGCTTGGTCACATGGACAATTTAATAAACTATGATTTCAGAGAATCAAGACTTTTAAGGTTTGAACCTAGTTCATTACCTTTATTAGACAGGGAGTCATAGCTACCTCTGTCTTTCGGCTTATATAGAAATGAGCATGGCCCGTAGGCGCTATATTACCACGTATGGTTAAGTATGATCACCTTAATTGATGATGTAAATCCAGGATTCAGAGATCATTATACTGGATTAGGAATCTTCTAAAGAATCCTTATTCATTTAAGAATGACGTGTGATTTCTAATGAATCACTTCTGCCAGGAGTGTTAACATGTTTTAAGATGTTAACAGGGATTTGAATCTTTTAAACCGGTCTTACCATTTTGGCCCGGTCTTATATCTGACACTAGGCTAGGTTTCACACTTAAAGATTCTTAATTAAATAATTACTTAGGCAGATTAAAAGGAATGATTTTAATTTATTTATTTCATTTATAATTTATTTATGCACAAATGGCAAACATGAAATTTATAACAACAACACTCCAATAATTTATAACAATATTACATATTGCCCTAAACAGGTCTTTCACACATGAAATTTGCCCACGTAGGAGCTACAACATACCATCATGCCCACGCAGGGGTCTTACAGAAGACATAAGTCCTCGTAGGGACTAACACACTAACAATTGTCCACGTAGGGACTTAAACAAACATAAGTCCACGTAGGGACTAAACATACAACATAAATGTCCACGCAGGGACTTAATTTTTAAAGTAGACATATACACATAAAGGATTTACTGATCCTTCTTGCTCTTTCCCTTGATTAAGTTCGTCAAGGTCTTAAACATTCCCTGGTTGCGCCGTCGATCTTCCCGTGCCTCATGTCGCACCTCTCTAATACTTTGCAGGATCTCCTGATGCAGTGGTGGCGACATTTGTAGAGACGGCGGGGGTTGTTGGTAAAACGGGGGTTGTGTAGGCATCTGGTACCCCTGGACTGGGTACCCTACTCCCCAAGGACCTCCATACGGTCCCTCCTGGTTAAGGGCGTTGTAATTAGCTGCTACCAAATACGGGTCGGCTTCAGCGTATCCGAGGTTAGGGTGAGTCGGTGGCTCAAACGGGTTGTACATCGAAGGACCCGTGTATGCTGGTATCTGATTATCGAAACCCATTGGTGGCGGTTGCTGCGCGAAGGGGTTTGATGGTCCACCCATTTGTGGATCTTCTGGAAGCGGCTGATAATTTCTGCCACTTGATTGTAAAGGAGAGCTGAAATGAAACTCTTCTCTTCGTGTGGACATCCGGGCTCCTGTTCTCATACGTCTTTGCGGTTGAGGAGGCGCCGGCTGAACTGGTGGCGGTGGAGGCGGTGGCGTAACTGCCACAGACTGGTGATTCCCAGAGGAATCTTGATGATGCTGCTGCTGCTGCTCATGAGGCGAAGAATAGTGAGGCTGCTGCTGTACATGCGGCGACGAATGGTGAGAAGGTGTGTAGTACCATTCGTGCTGAGTAAAGATAGCCTGGAAGCTATCTGGACCACTATAGGGTGGTCCGTGATAAATGGAACTATCCGAGACCTCGATTGGGTGGTTGGGAGTTCCTGATGCGGGCTCGATGGAGTCGTCTTCCTCGTCCATATCATTGCCCCCAGAGAAATGGTCCTCCGGTCCCAATGGGTTAAAACCCACTGGTTCTTGTATATAATCTGTCGGGTTAAACCGGCCTTGAAAGAATGGAGTGGGGTCTCCAAAAGGGCGGTGCGACATTGATCGCTGTAACGGTATGTACGAATGGTGTGGGTCTCCAGGCTCATTTTCTGATTGTGGCCCGTAGGAGTCTTGAGCGGGAGTCGTCGAGCTATTCGAAACCGACCGTCTTGCCGGTTGAAAGAGACCTTTCTGGTTCCGTCGAGTACCATCACTCTCGGCGGGGATAGGACCTCGTGTATTCGAAGGTCCTGCTTCGTGATCGTTGGGGGCGGCTACCGGCTCCTTTCCGCGTCCTCGCGTACGCAAGAATCTCGGAGGCATCTTTGTTACTCCTGTCAATAAAACATAAGATAACAATAACAAAATATAAAGTTTAAAGGACAAAACGAAGACCGAATAAGGTGGAATTTGTCCTATGTTATAAGTCTAGACTCAAAAGTTTAGATATGTGCAATTGTGTAACTGAGATTAAACACAAAAGGCTAGTGTTTAATTCACTCAGTGTTGGCTCTGATACCAACCTGTCACACCCCGATTTCCACGTGTCACCGGTGGGCCCGGTGGGGGAGTATCGTGACGTGGTTGGCAACGTAATAGTCAAACAACACAATATAATAATGCACAGCGGAAGCAAATTTAAATAAGATACAACCGAATTTATTTATTGTAAACAAAGTCACAATTATCCGGTGTTTATCCACAGTAGGATCGAATAATAAAAATATTGTCTATGGTTCAACAGACTTCGGCATCTTAAGTTTGCGAGACTTCTAGTGATGCTTAGGAGACTCCCAGCCTATTTCGCCTAGTACCTGCATTTAATCTTTTTGGGAAAATACGTCAGTTTACACTGGTAAATACATTCAACTGACTCATTTTGTAAAATGATTGAAAATTGGTTTGGATGCACATGGCATAAACATTTTATTTAACTTGGGAGAATTATTTTGATAATATAATAATCTTGTGAACGAATTACGTGTTACTTATGCGTTCAGTAGCCCGGAATATATCCGGGTTAAAGATCAATAGACACACCACTGTAAGTGAGTTATACACGGGAGTACGCCTACACCCCGTGCTCAGGTCGTGGCAATCTCGTAAGATAATGCCGAGGATATCCGGGACATGGTCATTAACCCCCCAAAGGTTGTAAAGTAAACAAGACTGTTTAAACGAGCCGATCAAATTATTCAACTACCCACTTAATGTGGAGATTTGATGCCCGATCAAGCGGTATGCTATATACCGTAACCCAAGCCCGTATAGGGAAAATAAGTTAAAAGTATTTACCTTTGCAAGTATAAATCCTTAATTGAATAAACTGCAGATAGCTTTTACTGGTTCTCCTAATCTGGAACGAAGGTTAAATATAACCTATTAGAATACTAACGGGTCTTTAGTTAAGCTTAAGCTTAGACCGGTCAGTTTTACGATACGGTTCGTACGCACGATTAAGCGAAGACCGGATAGAATGTGATTTAGACCCGACAAGTTGAGGACTTGTTTAATATGGGTTTACTATTCACATTCTGGATTTTGAGATAAAAATGATATTGTTTGACCCGTTTCGGCTAGTTTATGCAAACTAGTTACATAAACCGAACCGAACGCGTATAATGCATAACGGGTAACCGAAAGGGTCGCGAACAGGTTTCCTAAGTTAATACGCTTTAAATATGTTGTGATATCATTATGATATCTTCCATAATGCCCATAACGAGTTTAATCCCTAAATACGCCCCGTAGGGGTATTTTGGTCATTTTAAGGGTTATAAAAGAGATTTATAATACTTCTGAGATACGGGTCTGATTTAATCAGAAAAATTATCAATTTTAACAGGTATCAACAGTTGGTATAAAGTCTTTTGTGATAATATGGTTCTAGACCCAAACTATGCGTTTAATACGCGTATAAAGCCGTTTTAAGCGACGTACGGTTTAAAATACCATTCTGAGTTTTCTGATCATCAAAACAGGCTCAAAACACTCTATTTATTATTTTAAATCAGTGGCAATTGGATTGGTATCAATCGGATTCGTAAAACTCGTTTTATGGCCAAAAAGGGCATATTCGGTATTAACCGAATCAATGCGATAAGCCTAGCTTAAGACCAGTTTAAAAATAATTAAAAATCTTCAAAAATCCTAAAATATTATTTAACATCAGTGGGTAAAAGTTTTGGTACCGAAAATCGGGTTTAGATAGGCTATGCGCTAATCGCGCCGTTTAATTATTAAAAAGCTTATTATTTACGCTAATGCGCATATCTCCTAATCTAGACCTCCGATTGACGTGAAAATTTACGTACATGCTAAATAATCAGTAACTAAGATTATAGTACTTCCACATTTTCAAAATTCTCGTTGTAGGGTCATAAGGGCGTTATGGTCCAATTTAAGCGATTAACGGAAACGTGTGCATGCATCGGATAAACAATGAAACAAGTACAGAGACTTATACTAGCATGTAACCCAACCCTAATGAGACTTTAAGGCATGTCTAATTCAAACTAAAACGGGTCAGAACCGAAGTCAAAGCAAAAGTCAAGGTTTTGCGCCTTTCGGTTCCGAACCGGGTTTAAACAGAAATTTGTCGAGTCGGGCAAGCGTAGACAAGTTTTTATACTTATTACCAAGTTATATTAAGGTTACAACAGGTTACACGCCTCGCGGATCAGTAATCGTGCATTTAATCGAAATTTGCAATTCTGTTGACTTTTTCGGTCAACGTTTGACCCGACAAACGACCTAGTTAGGTCTGGAATCAGGGGGAACCCTTTTAGGGTCTTATTACCCATATAATTACCAACCTAACGGTACTTTTAATTTGACATACGACTGAGCTATCGTTACTTAATCACAAAGTCAACCGTTACGCCCGATATATTGACTTTTAAGCTAATTACTAAGCTAGAATTAATTTAGAAGGGTTAAGCAACTTACTAGATGATTAATGGATGATTAGGAAGGCCTTCAATCAGATTGTAAGCTCCTCCAATGCTCAGATTGTTTGCAATTGATGTGAGGAATGGTTGTGACATGAAGGGGTCTTTATATACAAGAATCAAGCACCATAAGCAAGTGACAACCAAGTCTAGGGCCATCCACAATTGATCAACACTTGTAAGTAGTGTGTAGGGATGTCTAGGGGCCATGTACATGCAAGAAAAACCGGCCAAGAGGGTAACAATCGCACACAACAGCCAACAGCCTGTTTCTGGTCGCTGGGCACCGCTAGCGCACCGTTACGCTACACATGTAGCGGTGCGCTAGCCCGCTATAAAGGGCCGGTTGACTTGACATGGTAGCGCACCGTTACGCTACACATGTAGCGGTGCGCTACCTCTTCTCAGAGGCAGATTTCGTTGCTGTTTGTTGGTGTTTTGAACCAAAATCCACTTGCACGATTTTTAGCCATTCTTTTACATGGAGGGGCCTCTAATAAGTGTCTACTCCTGTATATTACCCTACCATGAACCTTTGTTGCAATTGAATGAACTTACAAGACCCGAAAACAACGGTTTATCATTCTTTTTCTTCTTGGGATCAAATCATGCTTTTCCAGATCAATTATTGTATACCCAATTTCTGAATTGAGGGTATAAAAGATGTGTACAACATTTAATCGGGTCTTGGGATTTATAATTAAGGTCGTTCAGAGGTAACAGTTTAACATGACGTCACTTTAAATCCTGCCGAATCATCTTTATTAAATCCGGGTTTACAACGCGTTTTGTCTGACATGACACGTGTCGTCTTATTATTGAACCCGAAATTTTCGAGGTGTTACAGCAACCAGCCTTGACAAACACAGTATAGGTTAACTAAAAACAGGTGTTCACATGGCACCACGTGAAAGGTTAAAAAAACAAAACTCTCTCTCTCCATCATACCCTCATCTCTCCCACTATATATCTTCCTATAGCGTTCGTTAAGGCTTTAACGAACCCAACTATGCCCCCCCCCCGGGTGGTGTGTCAGGCGCCTACGAAATGAATTTGTGCACTTATGCCTTATCAATTGGTAGGATTTACATGTTCTTGGTAACCAATGTTGTAGAAGGCGCTAGGCGCTAGTCGGGCGGTGAGGTACCGCCTAGGGATTAATCGGGATTAATAGGGATTAATCGGGATTAATCGGATTGGACTTTTATATATAATTTTACAATTTTTTTTATAAATATGTAGTTAATTCTATACTTTTTATATATAATTTTACAAGTTTATGAACCATATGTAAACTAGTGCAAGATAGAGGGGCTAAATATCAAAATACCCAAACTTAATATACCCTAATACCCCACCCACGTTCTCCATAAGCCGCCTGTGCCTCTTCCTCTTCTCCTTCGATTCATCAGACACAACACATACCAATTTCGCTTCTTCTGGGTTGATTAATTCTTCAATGTTGTTCGATTTTGCACATTGGAGACAAGTGCAGATCAGATTTAGGTTCTAGTCAAGGTAAGAGCTCGTTCTAATTTGACTGTACTGTTCCGATTTCATCTCATTTTGATCCAATTTTGACCTCATACTTAACCGACTAGGCCCGATTTTAAGCGATTTTTGACCGATTTTTACGAGTTTGACCGATTTTGACCATTACCGCCTAATTTGGCCGATTTGGCTATTTCTGGGCGATGGACCTCCGATTACGGCCTAGGCGCCGATTAATCGACCGCCTAGGCCGATTTCTGCAACATTGTTGGTAACAGTACATTGCGTTCCGTCGTCTACGACGTTGATAGCTCTTGGCACCTAAGCCACGTAACACTAAATTCGTTAATCATATATGCAATTGAATTAAATCTAAAACATGTAGGAACCCTAGGTCTTCAATTACCGAACTGGGTGTGAACCTTGTTCTCCATTATTGTTTAAAACCATTAAGCAAGTTTTCATGTACTCACAAGCATTCGAGTTTTAGAATTTAATCACGTTAGTATTAAACTTGTCGGTTTATTCCGACACTCCTTTTTCAACAAACAAACAATTGAATCATTATAGCAAGCTTCATAATTGTGACAACCTTTAAAATCAATCACGTCTATCGCAAACCACAAACTCTTCGTCATTCGACCCTTTTACTACCACTAACACATTGTTAAGGGTAATTTGGGCTTACAAATATTATATTTGACCGAGGCGCGACGCCCCTATCAATGGGCGGCCCTGGGGGTGGGCGGGGAGGACCACCAGACCATGACCTTTGATTTCGAGGGGCACATTTTTTTTTTATAAAAAAATCCGATATATACACACACATATGTATGTTATAATGTTCTTATAAATAGTATACATATACAAAGACCAAGTTATTGATAGGCCAATTTATAAAACAATTCTTAAGTTTTAGAAGCTAGCCCATTAGGTTTAGTTAATCCAATACCCATTTTATTTAAAAAATAACAATTACACAATATTTGATGTTTTTGGGCGGCAATTGAGACACATTTTTTCGAGCTCGGATATGGCATCTGAATTCTTAGAGTTGGCCACTTCACACATGGAGGAAACGTCTATGTAGCGACTTCATTCATGGAGAAAGCCTCTAACCCCAAACGGCTAGACCAAATGAAGCGTCTTAGTAGCCTTTGCCTTGTTTAGTTTCCCTACGATTTTTAGATGACCATAACCTTTTTATATGATAATATTTTTTTTAAATTTACCCCAAATTAAAAATTAAAATCTTTAATTTGGTGTATTTAAAAAGTATATTATTGTATGAAAAATTATGCCGATTTAAAAAATATATTGTCGTATGAAAAAATTTACGCCAAACGAAAGATAAAAACTTTGTAGCATTTTCTTATATACGAAGTCTATATGTGTAGATGCTTCCAATGTTTATTTTGGCTTTTACCATGAATCAATGTGTATAGGGATGGCAAAAATACCTGAGCCCAATGGGTATACCCGAAACTCGACACAAATGGGACGGGTATACCCGATACCCGACGGGTATTGGGCCGGGTATGGGATTAGTTTTAGAAATTTTCGTGGGTATGGGTCGGGTATGGGATTAGGAGATACCCGATCCGATTACCCGAAACGACATACCCGTTTACCCGAACTATAGACCCGATCATATACCCGAATTTTTAATATATTTTTTTCCATTAACCCTTATATATTAATGATTTATTTTTAGTATGTTCATAATGTAAAAAAGTAATTTTTCTTTTAATGTATGTATTTGATAATAGTATTTATATATTGTATGTTGTGAAGTGTATAAATATAAGTGTATAAGTATCATAAAGTTATTATTAATTTATAATAAAACTTATATGTATGTCATGTACATTTTTAATTTATAATAATTGTTGTATAAATAAAATTATATAAAAATTATAATAGTAAAAGATGTATTTGGAAATCCCAACATATATCTTTTAACAAACTAATGGTATACTCGATACCCGTGGGTATACCCGAAACCCGACTGGTAATTACCCGACGGGTATTGGGTCTGGTATGAGACACAATTTTACAACCGGGTATGGGTATGGGATTACCAATACCCACCCCAAAACCCGACCCATTGCCATCCCTAAATGTGTATTAATGTATTTTGATGATTTTTCTAATTGTGTGTGTTTGTAGCGAAGAAAAAAACTCAGCTGATGAGTGAGGAGAATTGAATTAGTAAGACTATACATATCCGATGAAGTTGCCCCAGCGGTAATGGAGGTAGGAAGGTTTATTATCTTAGGTTCCTGTCATGGAGTGCTTAGGTTTGAATCCTTTTTCAACCAGCTTTGGTGATGTATAGTCCTCTTTGAGATGCAGTTAAAAAAAAAAGTAAAGATTGTACATAATTAATTTCCATAAGTAGAAATGTTGAATTTTACCCTTATCTGTCCATTCTCTATACTCATCATTCAATTCATTCAATACTTAGACATCATCATCCCTTCCCCCCTCACCCTGCTCTGCCTTTTACCTAGCTAGTCGCCAGAATCTACCATCCCTACCCCTACCTCCACCCCTTCCACCACCACCACCGTTCTTTTTTATCAATTATTACATTTTACCCTATTTGATCTATGCATGTCTACCATATATTTGTTAAGCAAAACTAGTCACTGGTAATCAATTAATAATATATATCCATATACATGTGTGTTATGTATGGACTTGTTAGTGGCAATCAAATTTATAATATATTACACACCGATCACCACCCTTTACCCACACTTATGGGTTGTAAAATGTAAATGGGCCAAGTCGCGCTTAAGTTATATAAAATTGGCTCGTTTATAGCTCGAATAAAAATGAGTTTAGACTAGCTAAGCAAAAATTAGAATTAATTTATTTAATAAACTAGTTCAAATTCGAGTTGTGTATAGCTGTTGAAATTATCTGGGCTATTTGTCATTCATTTGGTTTGGGCTTATTTACTCTTATATTGTTATTGGGCTTATTACCCTCTGATATGTTTGTTAGTTGTTGGGTTGTTGCACCAGGTCCAACTGATCAAAATATCTAAGGGGTGCATTGTGTAACTTTCTGAGGACTGCGATCATCTCGGTCAGAAGATTTGGACTAAAGTGAAACTTGTTAAGTTTCACACTATATAAAGCTCTCATATCCTTCACTCTCATTGAGTTGTTCAGTTTACTTTCTCTCTGTTGTTCATAGTTTCTCCGTTAGGGTTTTGTGATCGGAGATTTGTATAAATAATCTCTCAACTGTATCTGAGAGATTATTCTGTTGTATTGGTTGTATTGATGATCATCAGTGGATGATCATCTAGATACTTTCTGTATCTTGTATTGTTTTTTATCTTACTATTGTAAGATCTCTGGGTATTTGGGGGGAAATTCTTTTGGGTTGGTTTAATAAGATTTTGTCACCTGTTTTGTCGCTATTTCTTGTGTTGTTTTCTATGTTTGTGTTTGAATCATAAATTTCTACATGGTATCAGAGCTAAATGCTCTTGATCCGATCTTATTTCCGCTATTGATCTGAATCTTTTGTTGTTCTTGTGCTAGGTCTGCTTCTAAGATTGCAGATCTGTTGTTGACGTTGGATAGATCATCTAGATCTTGGGAGTGTTGTTTTTCTGTACACGAGCAACTGAAACCCTAGTTAGGGTTTCTTGGTTTTGGTGAAAGATCTCTTCTATTCTGGTGGCTTCACACTCTGTGTTGGTCTCTAAACCCTTGAAGGTTTAGGGCAAACTGACCAGTAGTGTTGTTTGGTTATTGTCTATATTGGATCTGTTAGTTCTTGAAAACTACAGATCTGATTATATTTGGAGTTGCTTTGCACCCACTGTGAGATTGTTCTTATTCTCCCTCTTTTATTTCTGTTGTTGGATTAGTTGAAGTCGGGGTAGTGAGGACCGGCACCTTTGATTGTTTGTTTTGTTGCTGATTATTACCTGTTTTTTGTGTAATTTCTTAGTTATTCACGGTTGTTGTTTTTTTGGGTCTTTGTCTTAGTGTTTGGCTCCGGTATTAAGACCTGTCCAGGCACTATAAGTGATGAACCTGGAATCTGGACACTTATACAGCTTCGCCTTAGGGTATTTTGTGCATCTATTTTGTCTGTTGTTCTGTGAGTTGTTATCTATTAATATCTTCTGTTGTCTGTATATTGTTTGTATTTGTGATTGTATTCTATTTGTTTTGTCATCATGGGTGATAATACTGGTCCTACTCAGACTGGTCCTTCTCAAACCTTGATTAGTAAGTTGGATATAGGAGATCCCTTGTTTTTGCATCCTAGTGACTCAAGTTCTTTGACTATTGTTGGTATAAAATTAAAAGGAACTGAAAACTATAGGGTCTGGTCTAGTGCTATGAAGTTGGCTTTAGAAGCAAAAAACAAATTTGGTTTCATAGATGGAAAATGTAAAAAGAATTATGAGGATGCTGTTTTAAGTGGTCAGTGGGACAGGTGTAATTCAGTTGTCTTAAGTTGGTTATTAAATTCTGTTTCAGAAGAATTATACTTAGGACAAGTCTTTTCAAAATTAGTCTCTGAAATCTGGACAGATCTGAAAGAAACTTGTGATAAAGTTGATGGCTCTATAGTGTATGATTTGTATAAAAAAATCAATTGTATTACTCAAAGTGGCAGTTCAGTTTCTGAATATTATCATAAGCTAAACACAATGTGGAAGCAGTTTGATGATGTGCTTCAACTGCCTACATGTTCATGTCAAGCTGCTAAATACTATAATGATTTTTCTACCTTAATTAAACTAATGCAGTTTCTTATGGGTTTAGATGATGTCTATCAACCTGTAAGAACAAACTTATTAACTAGAGAGCCATTACCTTCAGTCAAAGTTTCTTTTTCAATTGTGTCCAGAGAAGAATCACATAGAAATGCAAGTATAGGAACAAAAAATCAAAATGTGTCTTTTGTTTCAAAAACTAATCAATCTTTTGAGCAAAAAAAGAAGGAGTTTAGAGGTCCTAATCCCAATCTTAAGTGTACTCACTGTAATAAGCTTGGTCATACTGTTGATAGATGTTTTGAGTTGGTTGGGTACCCTCCAGGGTTCAAAAGGAAGCCTGGAGGTCAGGTTGGGAAAAAATTTTAAATTCTAGATCAAATGTGTCTTCTGTTCCTTCTGTATATCCTTTTTCTCCAGAACAGGTTGCTAAACTTTTGAGCCTTGTTGGTGAAAAAACTAGTACTGATCCTCAAAGTTCTAACATGGGAGGTGAGTCTAGTTATGTTTTTAATTCCTTAGGCAGATTTGTATGTTGTTCTAGCTTAATCAATTTTGGATTTGATTATAATTGGATTTGTGATTCTGGTGCTAACCAGCACATGGTCAAAACTGATAAGGATATGTTTGATTGTATTGATGTGTCTGAGTATGACTTAACTGTGTCTCATCC
>JARYGA010052201.1:0-32670 GCA_030545235.1 Helianthus tuberosus | reverse complement strand
TTCAAATGAATTCGCGAAACAAAACTTAACAAAAATAACTGGGAGCTACGGTAAGTTACGGTAGCCACCGTAAGTTACGGTAGCCACTGGGCTTCCAGGGGCTGCCGTAAGGCAGTATAATACCACCGTAACAACTTTAGTTGCTACCGTAAGTTACGGTAGCTACCGTAACTTACGATAGCTACCGTAACTTACGGTAGCTGCTGCATGTTCATCATGTTTTGCTGTTTTGACCCGTTCATGTAGAAATCAAACAAAACAGGTTTGTATGCCCCCCCTAAACTTATGAAATTCAAAATTTCAAAATCTCCTATCATATTGGGTTCAAGTCACGAGTTTCTTACGTATTTAAAACCTGTTTATGCTCAAGTGCTTATTTTGACCCGTTAAGGGTATTTAAGCACTTTCCAGCTTAAAATTGATTTCGATTGCTTCTAGCATTACATTACCACATTTCTTATCCCAAAATTTTCCACCACTACTGAATTTATGGTGAGTTTACTAAGGTAACCTATATAAACCGAGTTTTACCCCTCAACTCAATAATTTTTACGGCGAGGACTCAAATCGAGCCATTTGACTATCGTATTACATCTTTCGACTTCTATACTTATCCTAAGTAATTATCTAATCATGAAACTCGTTTCCAAACAACCTTTAAGGGTTGTTTGCTCAGTTTAACTTATAAGGGCGTTTTGGTCCATTTTGGCTTTTCATTAACGATGAGGGACTTTTGTAAACATGTTTGACCCGTAAGCCCTCTTTTAACTATGATTTTGTTTGATAGGCCATTAGGCCTTTCAAACGTAATGACCATCGTTTGTAACGTTTGGTTTACCTATTAAAGTAACCCAATATCTATTTTAGACTCCGTTTAACTCTCATTAAATCTTACGTTTTAAATGAGAGTTGTTCTATTATGCGTACCTGGCTCGGATCATTATATTGACCCAATTCAATACCTTGCCTCAAAAGCCGCTAAGTAATAGCGATGTGAATATCCACTCGATAATTATTTCTGTAATCATACAACTCGGCAAACCATTAGTCGATATTGACAAAGAGTGATATTTTCACCTTTTGACCCGTTTGGTTTAAATGACCGATTATTTTGGCGAGATGAAGCTTATTGTTATCTCGTCTACATGACTCGCTCCGGTTTACACCGCACGATCATTTTAATTATAAATCACCTCTTGACGTTTTTTGGCCTATTAAGGCTTACGAAATAAGTATCTTTCAAAACCAACAATTATTGTCAACGAGTGACCAAATTACAATTTTTACCCTTATTGGTTATCACGATTTACCTTATATGGTAACCTTTAAAAGTACATGTTTCATTCGTCATAACATGATCGAATTACCTATTTAACTCATTTTTAACCATCAATACGGTTTCTTATCCTATTTGGTTATCTTGTTCCGTACGACTACACGCCGGAACACCATATCTCAATTAGGCATTTGTCTTATTCGTAATCAATACGAGAAAAGAACATTCTAAAATATATGACTAGTGTAAGCTATACTTACCTTGCATCCGAATTGTGCTTTTCCTCCATTCTTGATTTGTTTGACCCGTTTCCTTTCCAAGCTTCCACCTAGCTTGTTAAGCGTCAAACTATAATGCGATCATCCACAAGATAGTTATATTAGTCATCAATACTATGACTATTATACTTATGAACTCTCTTTACAATTTTCCGCATACGATTCTTATTATAGACCGGTTTGACTCTTAAAGGTCAAATTGCTTATCACATATGCAATTTGCACTAATGAACTCAATATACTCATTTGCTTAGCTACTAGAGCAACAATCATGTATAAACCATGTGCTAAATATTTCACATAATTAATAACTATGATAGTGAAAGGTATTTCTACTATCATCAAAACACATTAATTCACCATGTTCACCTAGGCATTACATCGAACACCTTATGGGCATGAAATTTTTAAACAAATTGGAAGCAAACATTATCTTATCTTCTTCTGCGCACTTGCTTATTCTTAAGACTGCCTCAGTCTTCTCTATCCAGCGTAAGGTTGCAATGGCCCCTTCGTTGCCCGAGAATTCCATTGGTTTACAATACCAGAATTCTTTGTAAGAACAACAGTAAGACACGGTTCTTCTTCTTTTGGGAATGGGCATTTGAAGTACGGGTCCATTGTTCACGCTGTTTTCGGGTTCAGAGGGTCGCTTGCTATCATGTTTACTTTTATTTTCTGCTTCCCTAACCGTTTGTATAAAATATGGCATCGCATCTATTATTCCTTGTGCTACTATGTGTTGGATGGCACTGTTATCCACTTGGTTTCCATTGTTGTTGTTTGGATTTTCGTTACCCGAGTTATTGTTACTCTGGTTATCATTATTCAGATTTCCCTGGTTTACTTCGTCGGCCATCTGAATTTAAACATTTACCAATTATTAATATCACAGAATAATTAATAGTTTAAGTAACAATCCACATAATACACATATTGGTAAAAAACGTCGACCATTGCGACTTTACTCTTTTTATATAATATGCGTCAAATATACACCAAAACAGGAAATTAAAAATTACAACACTATTATGCATCATTAACCACAAAATGGTCTATACTACAATATATTATTATATATAGATATATATTTATATTATATTATATATATATATATATATATTTCATACAAACATATTATATATTATTATATTATTACCAACTCCACTTATCATTTCATGGATATGGATTTCCTCCGAAATCCATTTGACGCTCGTCGTATTTCCAGACGAGTTGTTCTCCTACATACCTCATCCTCTCACTACTTTCTATGATTTCTTCTCCGAAATTACATCAGTACCGTAGTTAGGAAATTATTTATCAGAGTAAAACCACCATATTTTATATTAATAACCACATGGGTAAACCCAAGTTTCTTTACTACAATACGTTTATAGGGATAAACCCTATTTTATTGAATTTAAAACATCGTCTTTTTGGTAACTTTTATAGCCACATTTTTCCAAGCCGTCAGTGCTCTCCAGCTGGCTTTTTACTAATTTGGCTGTCACATTGTGTTACCTGAAACGCGTTTTAAAAACATTTGTCAGTGGGAAATACTGGTGAGTGAATCCCAGTTTAATCAAGAAACATTTTATCAATTAACACAGTATTGAGAGCGATCACATTGTTTATTTCTACACAATTACTCATTCAGTACTGTCAATCCTGACTGGTGGGTCATATTACACATTAGCTAACTCGTCATCCAATGGTAAAGTGTTCCACATTTTTGTATACAAAACCCCAACATACCGGCAGTAATTGAAGAACTAAAAAGACTCAATCACCGCTTAATCATATTGTAAAGCATTAAGGTTTTGTAAAATAGTTTACAAAAAGGTTAACAAAAAGCGGATAAACTCACATTGCTGTTTTAGACTTCTTCTAGGGTTTCCTGGTATTAAATCTATAATTTACACAAATGTAGATATGTTAGTATAATAACCCTTTAATTATATTAATGATACCCTCCCCGAGACGGTATTCCAACAACTACGTCGGGCAGAACCACGACAGTTGTTACGGAACCCTGGATCAATCGGGCCGCGTATCTAATACGAAACTGGGGTTATAATACTTACAACGGAGCAGAACCTCGCTAATTAGGGGGTATTATACTCGAATATTATGCCTACTGTGAGAGATTTACGTTTAGAAAGAAAGAATTGAGCGAGCTTTGATGAAACCCGATGCCTTCTATTTATAGCGCCTCATTTCAACTTTTACGCGGCCCGCGTAAACATAAACCACGGGCTACGCGGCCCGCGTAGTAGCCCGGGTAGGGTTTAGGTGATCCGGGTTAGCATATAGGTTCGACATGTGTTGGGCCACGTGGCGGCCCAGGGTTTCGCCAGCTTTCACCTTGTCGTGGCCCGCGTAAGGTTAAGAGGAGGGTTACGCGGCCCGCCTGAAACCCATTTTCTTTGTTTTTTATTTATTTTTAATTATATTTTATATTTTGGGCTCGGTTTTCACATACGGGGTGTATCTTAAGACATATAGGGTATTTTAAAATATATTAGGGTGTCAGAAAAATATTCGGGAGGGTTGTTATACTCGGATCCCTAAAACCCTAAATTTCATGAAAAATCAAGAAAATCAAATTTTATTAGTCGGTCACGGGCCGCGTAAGAATTAAGCAAAGCTTACGCGGGCGCGACAGCCCGTGGAATCTCCGGATAAGCTTTAGGGCCACGTGGCAGACCTAGGCCATGACACGGCATCCCTAGCCGTAGCTAGGGTGGCCCTCGCGGGCCGCAAAGCATTCCCTTCAGGCTTACGCGGGCCGCGAAGAACCTAATTTCCAGCTATAAATTCGACGTTGCATGGCCAATTCAGTTTGCTCGAAATATTTCACTCAAACAGCTTCCTTTCTGTGCGAAAATTCAAATTTTAGTAGTGAAACGCTTCTACGATAACAGGGTAATAACTCGATCGTTGTTACGATACAATGTCTGATCGATTGAAACCGATCTAATGGAAGTTTAAGTGCTGCCCGAATTCGGGCTATACTTTATCATTCGTCGTGAGGGTTTTGATTTCGTGAATTTATCGTAAATGTTGTATTAAGTTACTAACCTAGTTTCGTTTACATTATTTAACTAGGTTAGCAGGCTTAATCAGTAGGCAAACTCTGTCCAGTTAAACTTGCAATGTGAGTCATTCTCTTTTTACCAAATTGTTTACAAAACCCTAAATGTTTTCCAGTTATACTTTGCTGTGATTAAGTCTTTGCTAATCTTTAATTACTGGTAGTAAGTGGGGGTTTTGTGCACATTACTACTAATGATTTATCACTTTAGGTGGGCGAGCCTAATTAGTGATATGTCCACAGTCATAGATCTGGTCGAGTGACAACTGAACCAGCTAATTATAAGATAGGAGCAAATGTGAAAACTCTTAATGCTGTAAATTGTAACAATGTGTCATTTTGGGCAAATTGAATGACTCGCCAGTATTTCCCCGCTGATAATATTTTTTTAAACATGTTTCAGGTGATTTACTGTGAACAAGGAAAAGTGCCGTGTAGCACTACCAGCTTGGATAAAGTGGCTCAGTAAATAAATAAACATGTTTTTTATGTAAACAAGGGATTTCCAGTGAAATTCCTTTATTGTAAATAACGGGGTTTGTCCCGAAACTTGAAATAAAATAAAAGGGGTGTTTTTAGTTTTTAAATGATCCTGTTAAGATTTCCGCTGCCAAATTAAATACTAATACCACGGGTTTTCTGTCTCACGGCATTCGAACCAGGAAACTGGGTCGGGGGCCGTGACAGGAGGTCTGCTGAATTGCCCTTGTATGTTTTGCTGAGGGGGTGTCTGGCGCGCCCCCTGTGTTGGACCCGGAGGTGTAACCAAGGATGGTTCCGCTTGCAGAATCGCTTGTTGTGCGCTCAATGACTGGTAAGCATCATTTATAGTAGCAATTTGCTTGGCATACCAAGAGGCTAAGGTTTCGCCTTCTGGTAACCCTAATAGCGCCGAAATGTTTGGATTTGGAGCTGAGTTTGACGGACCAGCAACGTTACTCGCTGGGGTACCCGTTTAATTGATGCGAGTGATACTTGCGCGGGGTCCCCCGGTGTTTGTTCCTTCGCCCTCGGCTAACTCGTCAGTAGGATGAAGTTGGACGTGCGAGTTGTCCTCCCCCGTTCCTACTTGAGAGTGTATACCGAAACCGAAATCCGGAATTCCCTGACCAGCCATGATCGAGAGAACAGAAAAAAGAAGATGAAGTGATTGTAAAAATCGGTGGCCGCCAATGAAGAAACACGTAACTAATTTTAGGTTTATTTGTTGGGTTTATGTTTCAAACATGTGGGTTAATCTTCTTAATCCTTCTTGAGCTTGAGTGTGATCCTTCCTGCAAAACAATAACACCCCATTAAGCTCGTTAAGAGGGGAATATGGGTGTATCCCTCTTAACCACTCTCCGGTGTGAGAATAAGTAACTGTTTTGAGGAAATAAGTGTGTGTTAAGAGTGAGATAATAAAGAACATAATGAATCAACCTATTGTATGGAGGTTCCTATTTATAGCCGGAGTGGTGTAGAAGGAGATGGGCTGATGGGCCTTGGGCCTGAAGACGACAACAAGGAATACCCGCTCTGTCCCTGTGGTGACGACCGTTAGTGTCTTCTAGAAGATATTCGGTGTTGGCGCACCTTGATTGGAGCTAGGGGTGTAAACAAGCCCAAAGGCTCGAGAGCTACTCGTTATCGGCTCGGTTAAAAACTCGAACGAGCCGAGCTTTGACGAGCCCGAGCCCGAGCTCGAGCCTGAATTAGAGCTCGTATAGTTATCGAGCCCGAGCTCGATCCTGAAATACAAAGCTCGTTTAGGCTCGCGAGCCTAAACGAGCCCAAGCAAAAATTTATTTATTTTTTTATATAATATAATAATAATGATGATAACACTGGCGAGCTGAGCTCGAGCCGAGCTTTGGCTTATTGAAGCAATATTGAAGCGAGCTCGAGCCGAGCTTTTTGTTCGTTTGAGGTTGTTCTATAAATAGCTCGAGCCGAACTCGAGCTTTGGATTTTACTCGCAAGCCGAGCCCGAGCTCAAATAAATAGGCTCGAACCGAGCCGAGCTCGAGCTCGAGCTTCATAAAGACATGACGAGCCGAGCTCGAGCCCAGTCGAGCTCGGGCTCGGCCCGGCTCGTTTACACCCCTAATTGGAGCCATGTGTCTGGGTTGTCATACTTGTTGTCTCTCTGACATCAGCAGGTGAGTGGAGATCATGGAGCAGTTGTCACCGCCCCTTGATTGGTGCCACGTAGGCGTCCTTGTGTACTATTTGTCTCCTGCACGATTGCTAATCGTGGAGCATGATATAATACAAGCTGTTGGACGCTGATTGGTTGTTCCTCCGCTACTCGTACCTTTCGTGCTTCCTTGAATGATCTTGCGTTGCTGCCCTCGCGCGGCCCTTGGCTTATGCTCAACCAGCCGGCGCGAGGTCTATGGGCAGAGGGTTTTCATTCAAGATGCTAAGTGTGGAATCTGTCCTTAAATCTTGCTTGGTCCTCGCGCGCGATCTAGGCTTTGTCTAAGTAGCCCGTACGGGGTCTGCAAGTTGATCAGATTGAAGTGTAAGGAGCATGGTCCTGCGCGCGAGCTGATTGGTCCGCACGGCTTTTTAGGACCATACCCCTTCACTACTTATAAAAAAATATTACTAGGATATAATATCATGTTCTCAAAGTATATAGTTTTAAATCTCTAGTCATTTAGATGAAAAGATTAAATAGAACTTTGTCGGGTCAAAGGCCATCAATTAGTTGATGGCCACTGTTATTTGCACATGGAGAACTCAGAACTATCAATGTTGAGTACAAACACGTTTTAATGTCGTTAAAGGGTACTATTATATCCGTCAATCAAATAAAAGTTTATTTTCGACTTCTTCTTCTTTTTCTTTTTTTTTGTTTAATTTATTTTTCTAATCACATAAACTTAATAATAAATACTTTTTTTTTAACGTCCAACATAAGAATCGTCGGGTACTTCGTACGCGGCACCCATTGGCCGAAAGGTAGCCCGCGGCAGTCCAATCTGCACGCACGGAGCCCCTAGCCCACCATGCCACCAGTTCCGGGGAAAACCCGACCCTACACCCTCCCGAGGGCACGACAATGCAAAGCCGGTAAAACCCGGGTGGATCAGGAATCGAACTTGAGACCTTTCGGTCAGAAGTCTTCCCTCATTTCCATAATCACTGAGCTATAAGCCCAGGTTTAATTAATAATAAATACTTAGTAATTTAAAAGTTATTCTTGGTTCGTAGGTATGGTTCTATTTAGTATTTGAATGTGAACAACCATGTAATGTATTTGATGTTAGTTTTACGATTTATATGATGTTTGCGATTAGAAACGAAATTTATTTTTGTAATAATATAAAATTTAAAAATCATAAACAGTATCTTCAGGTTGTTACATCAGTCAGCACCTTTAGGTTGCAAACGAGCCGAGTTACTTGCAAGGTACTTGAACCTGGCTTGAAAAAAACATAAAATGGCCCAAGCTTAAACGAGCTCGAGCCCGAACATAAAAACAAGCTTGTTGAGTAATGGAGCCCGAAACCCAAACTTTGCTTATTGAGCTCGAGCCGGCTCGCACCATTATTCGATTTTTAGTTAATATATTAAATAAATATTTAAATAATATTTATTACTATTTATAAAATTATGAAAAAATAACTAAAATAATAATCATAATTAATATAAATAAACAAGCCGAGTGCGAGCTTGAAAAACTCCCTACAAGCCGAGCTCGAAAGCTTTAGAAACAAAGCTTGAATCGAGCCGAGCTCGAGTTTTCATAAGTTAGACGAGCTACTAGGCTCGAGCTCGACTCGTCTTGGCTTGTTTGTACCCCTAGGCACGACTTTATATTTTGTTTTTTTTTTTTTTTTTAAAAAGAACATTGAATTGTCCACAGCTAAAAAGCAGGGTTGGTCTTTAGGATCCGACTACCCAGTACGAGCAGAAAAAAGGCCCTTTGATCCTAATGAATTATTTAAACTGCTTTTTAACGACGATTAACGTTATAATGATAAACATAACAAAATCATAGTATTAGAATGACATCTTGTATAATGTATGTCGTATTTGCCGCGTATGTTCCACATTGCCCAGGTGTCGAGGACTCAAGTTCAACCCGACGTATACATACACCCACCTAATGCGTATGCCGGCCACATATAAATAAAATAGCAAGATAAATTAATATATACTAAAATTGTAAATACTTTATAAATATAAGTTTGTGGAAACAAAAGCTTTCTTGATTTGAATACAGTCCATATATATATATATATATATATAGGGTGAGAGTTGGCTACAAAGTCCATTTTTCCTACAAAGTGTACAAAGTCATAAAACACCATAATGTTAACCATAAAACACACTCAAAACCGACAAATAACATAGTGGAGATTACTAAAACACCATATTTGTGGGTTTTGTGGTGTGTTTTGAATGATAAGGCTGATTATCGAATGATTAACATTAATGTGTTTTATGTTGATTATTATGTTGTGTTTTATACTCATAGTTGTACGATTGTGTGTTTGGAGTTTTTAAGGAATGTTAGGGTTTGAATATTGTGTTTTAGTGATCTTCACTATGTTATTTGTGGGTTTTGAGTGTGTTTTATGGCTGAAATTGTGGTGTTTTAAGACTTTGTACACTTTGTAGGAAAAATGGACTTTGTAGTGGAACCCCACCCTATATATATATATATATATATATATATATATATATATATATATATAGGGTGGGGTTCCAGCGTGAACAACCTCCCAAGAGTGAACTGCGTGAACTTATATGGACCATTGATCTTCATCATCTTAAGATTATAAGAGAATGGCATGATCGTAATTATTGGATTAATTTTATATATTTAATTAAATACAAAAGGGTATTATTGTACATATACAATTAACAAATATGGAATCTCTCCTAAAAACGTGCCCCTTCAATTCTTTTTCCATATCTATCATTATCTCTTCCAATTTTATGTTATTATCAAATAAAAGAAGACAAAGAGATAAAGCGTGCGATGAAGAAGAGTATAGGGCGTCGACCAAGAACAGTCGTTGCCGACATCAAGGAAAAGCAGAGGAGGACCTTCGAAGCTAGAAAATCGCCGGAATACTTAATTCAAATCAAATTCCTTATTTGTTTCTCTCCTTCTCGATCAAAGAACACAGGCGACTAAAACAGGGTGCCGTCGACGAAAAAGAAAGCTACCGTCGACACTGTCGTGTGATGAAGAGTAAAGGCCGTCGACGAAGAACACTCATTGCCGTCACCATCATCTTCGCCGGAATCCGAAACGGATTATCAAGCAACCTAGGTACACCGATGTCATCCCCGTGTTTATTTGATTTGCCGTCGATACCAATAGTGGGGTTGGCTTTAGTTTCTTGTTTGAGGCAGGTGTACACATGTGTATTCCGATTATTGGTATTGTTTTTTCGGGAAAATGTGATGAAGATTGTACACTGGGTTGTACACATATGTACAGGGTGTTTTATGTTTATTATGATGTGTTTGAGGCGGGTGTACACATGTGTATTCCGATGATTGGTTTTGTTTTTTTTTTGGGAAAATGTGATGAAGATTGTATACTGGGTTGTACACATATGTACAAGGTGTTTTATATTTATTAGGCTGTGTTTGAGGCCGGTGTACACATGTGTATTCCGATGATTGGTTTTGTTTTTTGGAAAAAATGTGATGAAGATTGTACACTGGGTTGTACACATATGTACATGGTTTTTTAGGTTTATTATGCTCTGTTTGAGGCGGGTGTACACATGTGTATTCCGATTATTGGTATTGTTTATTGGGGAAAATGTGATGAAGATTGTACACTGGGTTGTACACATATGTACAATGTGTTTTTTTGTTTATTATGCTATGTTTGAGGCAGGTGTACACATGTGTATTCCGATTGTACACTGGGTTGTACCTCACTGTAGTTATTTGTTGATTACCAAAATCAAAGGATTAGTTTGATGCATGTTTTTTTTTTGTTATATTAGTATTTGATGATTGTAATCTTTTGTTTTTCAGACCATTATCAAAGACTGTGAGGTTCAATGTGCTGAGGGTGATTCCAGCTGGATCTGCAAGTGCTGGGAACAAAGCATTTACAGGCATATAAACGTCCAGCACTTTTGCTTGATAACCTAGAAGTTTTTGAGAACAAAACGTTGTTTTATTGAGATTATTATGCTGTTTTTGACTTGTCTTTTTTTATATTTATGTTAAAAAGTTCATTTGCTTTTGAATTTTATGGTTTCTTTGAGATGATCTTTTGGACTAACGGGTAAGGTTTTGTTAGTTGTATTTTATTTATTAATATATTAAATTAATTAGTAGTAATTGCCAAGTTCTTTTAAATAACAAATTTACAACAAATAGATAAAAGTTTCTAAGCTGATTTTCTTAAAACGCCGATTGGACCGAAAAAAAACTTTCAAAATCCAAGAACACTATTCTAGAGTCCAAACTCATAAGATGCATATGCACATATTCCATCTCACGAAAATATCTTTATTTGTTGTAACTGATTTGATATTTACGATTAGGATTTAAAAAATAGATTTGGTAACTGATTTGAATTATTAATATAATGATTTAAAGTTAATTTTATTGTATAATTACAATCCTACCCTTGTTAAATGAATATGAAATCAATGGTTCAGATCAGTTCACGCGGTTCACTCTAGGAAATTTGTTCACGTTTGAACCTAATCCTATATATATATATAGGCTAATTATAATGAGAAAACTCACTACAGTTGAGAAAACCCAAGAAACCCACATATGTGCCTAGGATTCGGCCACGTCATATCTGCCACATTGATAAGTGATGGGTATATACGTCATTTCGCATGATTGCAGAAAATGTAACAGTTATGATGCAGTCTCTCTCTTTCTTTTTATATACATTTTCTCTCTCTACAATTAAAACTCACCAGATCTTTTTAACATAAAATGATGTGCATCTTTGAAAGATCTCATATCTCATATTCCTCCTTCATCTCTCTTCTCTAGCACACTTTTCTCTCTCTCTCTCTCCCTCTTGTTCCAATATAGATAAAACAAGATCAAAAATGAAATCAGAGAAAATGATGAGCATTAGATCCATGTAGACGCCATCTAGATCTGGACCCGTCATCTGGATCCATCATGTTTCTTTTCAAACCCCATGAAGAAGGATCCTCTTTGGTTTATTTTGAAGAAAATCGTTTTTGAGGAAATTACAAATTCTTTTACGTTTTTGAGGAGGCTGAAGGGGTTTGTTCGAAACCAGCGAAAGATCCGAAGAAATTACAAATTCTTTTACGTTTTTGAGGAGGCTGAAGGGGTTTGTTCGAAAATCTTGTTCAAGAAGGTGAATAAGTATGTTTTTTTTTTCAACTTTGTTTGCAAATCTTCACTTTTTTAGTCTGCATTTTTTTTTTTTTTTTTTTGTGGATCTGCGATTTTTTTTGTTCAAGAAGATGGAGGTTTTTAAGTTCTTGTTTTATGGGTTTGTTGTTTTTATTATTGATTGCATCAATTTTTTGTGTAAAATTTGTTTCAGATCTGTACCAACAAAAACAATTTGAAGATGATGTTTCAGATGTTGAAGATGATTCAAAAGATATTTGATGTTGAACATAGTTACGAAATGTAACAATCAAAGAAAAAATGCATGTTACATTTTTTCGTGTTACATAAATAATGCACGTTACTGAAAATAAAGTGCATTGTTACACTTTTTTAGACTATTTGTAAACATAAAGTGTGTTACATTTTTTTCCCAGATTATTGTAAAAACAAAGTGACTGTTACAGAAACAAAGTGTGTTGCTACATTTTTTTTTTGTGTTAGAAATGTAACAATCAATCAAAGCAAAAATGACTGTTACATTTTTTTGTGTTACAGAAGTAATGTCCGTTACAGAAAATAAAGTGCATTTGATCATGTAAAAATTATATGTTACGTTTCTATGTAATTTTTTATGTTACAGAAATAAAGTGTGTTATTACAAATGTGGCATAAATTGATAATTAAAAAATGCATGTTACATTTTTTCGTGTTACATAAATAATGCACGTTACTGAAAATAAGTGTTATAAAAATAAAGTGTGTTGTTTCATTTTTTTCCCAGATTATTGTAAAAACAAAGTGAGTGTTACAGAAACAAAGTGTGTTGTTACATTTTTTTGTGTTAGAAATGTAACAATCAATCAAAGCAAAAATGCCAGTTACATTTTTTTGTGTTACAGAAATAATGTCCGTTACAGAAAATAAAGTGCATTTGATCATGTAAAAATTATATGTTACGTTTCTATGTAATATTTTATGTTACAGAAATAAAGTGTGTTATTACAAATGTGACATAAATTGATAATTAAAAAATGTATGTTGAAAATTTGTATGTTACGTTTTTTTTTTTGGACATATATATTATGTAACCTGAAATTTGTAACATTTAAAAAAAAACTACTCAGTGTTTTTTTTGTGTTTCTTTTTAAAAAATGTTCAAATATTTGTATATTACATTTCCTATTTTTTTAGAAAGATTTTTATGTAACACAACGTAACTGGGTTTTAGCAATGTAACAAATCCTATATTCATATATGTTTTGCTAGTTACATATTTAACAATTCTAAAAAAAGAAATTATTTGATATATGTAACATTTATTTTTGAAGTTACAGATAAAATCATGTAAATTAAAGGTTGCATACATTTAATAACTAAAATTTATATATATAACATATGTCTTACATTTTGTAATATATAATAAAATGTTTTTTAAGGGTTAATGTGAGAATGAAAGAGAAATAAAATGTGGATGTGAGAGGAATATGAGAGAGACTTTTGTGTGTTTCAAAATATCACAGGAAGAGAGAGAAAGTTTGACTTTATTTTGGCTCTATGTATTTTTTGTTTGTTCAAGTACCCAAAGCCACATATAATATTCATTATATCTTCAAGATATTTGTAAGTTTCAATTTTTTATTCTGACAACTTTTTTTGTATTAATTAGTCATCATAATTACACTTTTTTCAAAAGAATCAAACTTTGTCCTCCATGCCGAAAATGTCCTTGTTTGTACGTATTGTTATTATTTTAGTAAAAGTGTGATTACTTTTACTGTAAATGGATCACAACCATTCATCTTGTTTAATCAATGGTTGTTATTGGGTTTTCAGGGTTTATTCAACTCAAATGGGTTTTTGATTTATCCTTGCCCTATATATATATATATATATATATATATATATATATATATATATGGGAAGGTTCAAATGAAAACAACTATTTATTGTGAAAACTCGAAAACAAATTAAAAAAGCCAAAAAAACATACCAATTTTTTTTTTTTGCAAACCAATTTTCGCAGGTTTTTTTATTTAAAATTTTTTTTTTGTGTAGTGCACATGTGTAATATACACATGTGTACTACACATGTGTATTATTACACATGTGTACTACAAATTTTTTTTTTTTATTTTTTTTGAATTTTTTTTATATATAAAAACCAGCGATTTTTATAAAAAAAAATTGAAAAAAAATAAAAAAAATTTGTGTGTTTTTTAGGCTTTTTTTAGTTAGTTTTCGAGTTTTCACAATAAAAGTGGTTTTCATTTGAACCATCCCCTATATATATGATAAGTATCATTACTAAACTAATTATTGCGAGAAAAAAAAAAGAATAACTCTAAATCACTAAATTTTGGGATTTAAGGTTCATATTTTTTAAATTTTATGTTTCTTACATTCATATGTGCATTATATATACTTAAAAAAATCATATATGTTTTCCTACACATAGTTTACACACATGTAGGTAATTTAGCCTACACATAACCTACATGTGTGTAGGTTATTTAAAAACTTAAGATTTTTCATATTTTGTTTTAAATTCTAGTGTGAGAAACAATAAATCTTACATTTATAACATTTTCATTTACTTTTTAGGTTTTTAGAATTGAAAAAATGAGTGATAAATTTTGTTTTGCGTGTTCTCGCGATATTTAGTGTTCTGCATAGAACATTCCCATATATATATATATATATATATATATATAGAAGAAGGATCCGTTAGGAACCATCCTTTATTGCGAGAACCACGAGAACCAATGTGAACACAACCAAAAATACCTAAAGGTTTTTGAGGGGTGGGGTGGGGTTAGGTTTTTTTTTTTTTTTTGGGGGGGGGGGGGGTGTTTAGTTTTTAGCATTTAGCTTGGGGGATGGGGGGAAGTTAGGTTTTGGGGGGGAGGGGGGTTAGGTTATTTTTTTTTTGGGGGGGTGGGGGGGAGGGGGTTTAGGTTTATTATTATTATTGGGGGGGGGGGGGGTGGGGAGGTTGGGTTTTTTTAGGTTTTTTAGGTGTAGTGGGTTTATTTTGTTGTCTTCACATTGGTTCTCGCGGTTCTCGCAATAAAGGTAGTTCTCGCATGAACCCTACCCTATATATATATATATATGTTAAGTTTAGATGTTTAGGTAATTATCAATGTTCTTGCATGATTAGTGAGGTAACCATGTTTTGGATGTTAAATGAAGTCTAACTAGTTCAATAGATTAGTGGTTTAGGTGTTAGGATGATAAAAATGCCACTAGTTTAATTGTCGGATCGATGACAGACAATGTATGAAAGATGCAAGACAATACCGACAACAATACTTTGAATAATTATTCGATACCCTTTAGATCGTTTAGGATAACTAGCATTATTTACAAGCTTTGTTGATGCTAAAATGCTGAATTTTAAGTTGCGGACAAAGTGAAAATTTTAAATTATAACACGGATCGGATGATGCCCCTAATTAGGGTTTTTATTCATATTTCTATGATGATATGCTTTCACCTCGTTCGTTGGTTGTTTCGGAAAGTTTATGAACTTCCTGGCATGAATAGTGTGTTCAGGTGAATAGTGTTTTCAGCATTGTTCGCCAACATATTAGGACATAGTATCTCGTTTTCTCGCGACACGACGAAAGTAGCAATACCAATTGCAAAGTTTAAGTATGCCCTACCATTGCTAGACTTTGTATGACCTAGTTGTTCATCAATCAAGCCAAATTAAACGCAATTAAATGTATAAATAGTCATTAAGTTGTACGGAATTACCATGAATTTGTTGGTTGTCACAAATCGTTCACACGATTACTCGCATAGCTTCCCGAGCTCTGTTAGCACTTGAAAGTTCAGGAATCATTGCACGTGTCGTGGTTAGACATTGAAAATGATGTGAACGAAATCTATGACACAAATTTAAGTGCGAAATCCATAAATTTGTGTTGTGTTATGCTCAGCCATGTAAATATAAAGTTTCTGATTGAAATCGGGCAACACTTCGTTAGACAAGCAAATCTATCAAAAGCTCCAAAATGAGAAATCTAACTATTCAAGCGCATGACTAACCTATTTATAAGCATTTGAATTCTAGCACAGGACTAGTGCGCACGGACCACTCCTACGCAGTGCAGGACTCCTGTGTACGTATGAGTTATTTACAATTCAAATCAAAATACAAACTAACTCAACGAACATATTGCCCTATAAACAAAATGACTATTACAAAAGTCACATGCATTAGACATTACTGTACCAACAATACTTTTTCATTTGACAGTATATATTCGCGTTACTTTACGTTTTGACGTCGCCGCAATGCGTGAGAGAAATTTACTAGTATTAACCAATTTACAATTCTGATGATTTAAACAACCCAAAAGAAAGAAAAAACATGGTTTTGAACTAAAACAGAAATTTTAATATGAATAGTAGATTTGGTAAATATATTGTAAAATGAAATTTCAAAGCCGTGGCTTGTACATGGCAGGTTTCCCGTTTCCCACATTGGTGGGCTAGTAGTTTCTAAACCAGTTTATATGCTTCTACATTGAGCCTAAAGTTATCCCTTCGAGACATTCGATAAAATTGGAACGATACATAGAAAGCATGGCCCCTACGCAAGGATGACATGCACAAATCAAGAAATAGTCCAAAATTTCCCCTGCAAAGTAGTGTTTTTGTAGGATCGTTTGCACGACCAAACGAGTCATTCAGAAGAGTTCTAATCAATACGAGAGGCGGAAACAAACGTATCGACTTTGAATCAGCTTGATATACACTCAAATTGTCTTGTTTATTGATATAACAAAGTTTTACAGTCAATAGACACTTCGGCAGCACCTCGGTACCGGAATCAGAAAGTTACAAATGAAATGATCAAGCACACTATATATAGGCAACCCTTTTTGTACGAAATGGCTTCACACGAAATGGACTTTCCATTTCGTGTGAAATGGCCGGATCCATTTCGTACGAAATGGACAAGTTCCATTTCGTGCGAAATGGCCACAACCTATATTTTTCTCGTTTTCCTCGTATAACGTGCCCTGATCTATCTAACCTATCACAAGACTCGATACAAGACGAAGTCGACAGACATATGCACCAACAGTTTTGTTCCTTGATATGTTAATTTGAGTGTATTCTACTCACAGATGAGTATAAACTCCAAAAAGTCATATTTCCATTGTTTTCATAGCATCAATTGACAACCATACATGTCAGTAATTGTCTTAGACCTTTTATGTTTAGATTAATCTTTATTTTTGCCAAATTTTTGGCGCTCATAACTGAATAAACACTTTGGTTTTAGGATATGTTTTACTTAAGTCATCAAATACCAAAACACATAAACTTACTATCATTAGTATGCAGTTTTTTCAACTGTTGATGGCTTTTTTTACTTAAATCTTGGAGTATAACATGATATCTACTCGCGTCCAGAAGAACCACATTAAGGTCCCTTTTTGATAGCTCCAACGGGAAGCGTGCAACGGTGGTGAATTTGGGATATCATCACATTTTCCTCAGATTAATCAAGAATTCGAGGATTTACATGTTATCGATTTGGACTATTTCAAACTACGGATTTCATTTCTTGTTGGTGAGCTACCAAGCTAGTCATTGGACCCATCGGTTGCAGTTGCTACTGTTACTGCACTGTATTCGTTACAGAACGGGTGCTCTTTTTTCATTGGTTTTGGGTTGGGTTGGGTTGGGTTTATACAAGTTTTAATTATAAAGTGGTTGACTCATCTAACCATTTAAACGGGTTGTTTTGCGTTGGGTTGTAAATCAATTAGTTGGTTCAACAACTTTTTAAAATTAGAAGCAAATATAATTTATAAGTGCGGCCCGTTTTTTACATTTAGAAATGTTATAACATGTCAGGTCATTTAGGTAAACTAGTATGCTAGGTTACATGGGTAAGAGTGTTCGTGTTAGGTTGAGTTCTTTTGACATAAATAATCAATTTGGATAGACTCCAGATGCTAACACTTTGTTTTCATATTAACAAATTTGTCTGAACTTCTGGGCAGAGTGAGCATGTATTCTACATAGTTTTTCTATTCTAAACAATCCTAGCAGGTCCTCTATTCAACCTTTACTCACTCACACATCAAAATCATGTACATGTTAGATGAAACCTACGAAGATACAGAGTTAATCAAAAGCTAGTTGACTCGTATGTGGACTATTTGGATAAAAGCTAAAAAAGGGCCCAACTTAAAACGAATATAACTTTTAACATTAGACTTGACAAACAACCTAAGGTGTATTGCTAAATTTTAGACCTAAATGCTTTCATCTAGATTCTAGACCTTGATTTCAAGTATACAAAAGGAGTGAGCAAAGATAACCAGATAACCACAAAACAGACCAAAATATAACTGAAAACCAATATAACCGATTGTTTGGTTTCAAGTTTTTGGGAATAATCGGCATTCCATAACAGATCCACATAATAGAACCAAACCAATGTGTCTATAATAGCATCAACCTTATAGAATGTTTGCTCAACAAACACACTGGTGCATACTGCATACACGGAGTTGCTGAGCTGAAAATTATAAACTGGAAGCTTCACATTGAAAGACGTAATCTCAACGATCTCTGGGTTTCATTTTATTGTTTATTATGTTTAGTTTTAATGGATCAGATTGAAAAACAATGTTTATTTTGGTTGGGTCGTAGGCCACTAGTCTTACTAAGTCGAACAAGTAGAAGTCCACTTAGGTTTTGAATTATGAAGTGATACGTCAACTGGGTTAGATAAGTAGGGTTTGGTATTCGGTTCTTGTAACGCACATTCGTACACACGTGTTTCATTTAATATCAAGGTTTACAAGTGTCACACCCCAACCGATGGCGGAAACATCGGAGTGAGACGAAATAGATTGCAAGAGACTTCATAACACTATTTGTGACAAGTATTTAAATAATAAGTTTTCATTTCATTTCTAAAGAGTCAATTACAAGGATTTAAAAACAAATACAACATAAATAATGAAATACAATACAATGAGAATACAAGAATTAAAGTGTGTATCTAAGCATCCTATTAGATTCCATGCATCACCAATATCGTCGCTAAACCTGCAACATGTTTTAAAAGTGTAGTTCAATACAAAAGCATTGGCGAGTATACAAGTTTGGTGCGTAGTATAAGTATGAAATAATAAGGAACAATCCATATGGCAAACCTAGTTATCAAGATTAACGTATAAACTGGCATGCGATTTACAAATCAACCCTTTGTTTACGCAAGTATAAATGAAAATTTAACATGACCACTAGTCTACGGGCGGTGCGTCACTCCTATAGCACTATACATGTTAAATGGAGGTTCGTACGAAGCTAATGACAAGTTCATCACATAAGTATGGTCCAGAAAACATGAATCAAGCATAACAAATAGTAAGCATGTATTGGATTGTTTGTTTGTACATTTGCATAAGAATATGTATAGTAAGTGTGTTTTTATATAATAACATGTTACACCCAAAAGTGTAAAAACGGTAAAATGGGTCAAGTATACTCACATAATTGCTAAGTCTTCCGATTATCCAATTGTTGACGAGTGTAAGAGATTTGGAGGATGGAACACCGAGGTCATCCTATATGGGCAAACGAAGGTGCATGAGTAAACAGAACAATGACGGAGGATTAGAATTGGAGTTTTAGAGTGTAATCAGTCGATATAAATATGTATATATTCATATTTATTTTATATAGTTTAAGTAATATTTCTAAATTAATTCTATTAAGAGTATTGTTGAAATGTTGTCAAAAATAATTATACTTTTATAGCTATTTTATAAAAATTGATAGATTTCGATTTATAAAACTATCGTGTTTCATTTTATGGAATTTTACGAAAAACGGGCAGAGCTTCCTCTATTTTTGTACGATCCCGACAACACAAGACTGCACCGAGGCCTCGGCTGACCAGACTGCACCGAGGCCTCGGCTGACCAGCTTTCACCAGGTTTGACCCGACAGTTGACCGTTTGACTGGAATCCGTCTGTAACATGAACCGAACCTGCCGAACCAAAATAAGAATCAAATCATCCTTCATCAGATTTAAAGAAAATAAAAGAAACCAACCTAAAAGAACAGAAGTGAGGGATTACCGACTGAACCGGATCTGAACCAATCGATCCGAATCTGAACCGAGCCGCGTGAGTCGAAACAAACCGAAACTCGAACTAAAGCTGAACAAGACTCGAACCCAAGCCGAAATTCGAAACGTGACCCAAACCAAATTCTAACCTGAATCGGCGGCGATGCGAGTCCCAAATCGGAGCCAGAAAACATGGTGGCTCGACCGTGTTTGCGTCTGAAACTGATATGAGGACAAAGGACTCAAGAATCACAACTGAACGGACCACCGCCGCCGTGGGCGGTGCTGCTGCTGTCGGTGTCTACTGTCGTTGCCGACATCATCTTCTCTCTAACTCTCTCTCTCTCTCCGCGTCTGTGTTTGTGTCGCCGCACGCCACCACCCGACGGTGGTGGTCGTCTTACCGGAAGAAGGCGCATTGGGGGGTGAACGTGACTTGACCGAGTTGTCGGAGGAGGGGGTGGGTCTCGCTCGACGAAACAAAAACCACCGCCGTCCATGTTACCCGCCGGGAATCGAGTTGGGGGGGGGGGTATGTTGCAGAGCATCATGAGAGATGGGTGCCCATTGGTGAACTGAGGTGCCGGAGAGGTCGCTGGCGACCTGATATAGCGAGAAAGGAGGAGAGAGGGTCTGATTGTGGGTTTGGGTTTGTTTGAGAAGAAGGTGATTGTCTCTGTGTTTGCTTTATGTGTTCGAGAGAGAGAGGGAACCACCTTGTAATGTGTGGCTGATGTAAAAGAATGAGAATTAGGGTTTGTCACTTCCTTCAAATACTAGGTTTAGTTAGTGGTCTTTGGGTTTGGGCCCGAGGCCCACAAACTCACTTTGCGTGTTATAAGCGGCCCGTTAATCTCTTACGAACTCGTTTACAAACTCCGAACACTTCGTATTGTTGTAAAACAATATTTTAGTTATTTAAAACGCATAAAATACGGTTGGTTGTCGTTTGTCGTGTTCATTCGTCGATCACAGTAAAATTCGTGAAAAATTGCGTTATTGCCATTTTAAATCCGTTTCTCAATTCGATTTCGACTGTGATTCCAAAGATAGAAAAACAAACACGTATTTCCCAAAAAACATAAAACTGCGGAAATACGAGGCGTTAAAGTCTCCCCTCCTTTAAGAAATTTCGTCCCGAAATTTATTCAGAAGGAAGACTTGAAAGGGTTTTGGCACACAGAAGAGGATTGCTTAAAATTGAGGCTTTGAAGTTGGAGACGTTTTAAACAGCATGAAATTTACAGGACGAAAATATAGGTTTGTAAAAGAGTTCGTTTTACTAAAATGAGGTAAAGCGTCAAGCATAAGTATAGCGCGCAGGTGGGCGTATAGGCAAGGTGAGTTTAAACAGTTATGAATAAATCAAATTGAAGATGTATATATAAAAATGTGTCGTGTCAAGAAGAAATCCTTGTACAAAAATGGTTTGTATTTTTCTGAAAAGTGAGATGGTTGGTATGGAAAGGTTAAGAATAGTACTAAATTGCATATTTGTAGAGGAATGAGAAGGTTTGACGTTTCACATAACACGGTTCTGAAGGTAACCGACTAACTACGGTGTTTGCGCATGAATAAAGAATAGAAAGGTAGTGTTAAAAGTAAGGAGATAGGTTAGGATTCGAACGTTTAGATAGACTTGATTGCGAACGGGGTTCGTGTAAAAGACAGAAAATAATGGAGAATAATGGGAGGTATAAAAGTGAGTGATTGATCTAATAGACGAATACGAGTATGTGAATGGCTTAAGTAACGATTAGACGAAATTAGCACGTTAATAATGAAGTCTGGTCGTGGATAATCAGATATAATGCGTTTGTGAGTTGTTTAAAGTTTGAGTTAGCTCCAAAAGTTCTGCAAAACACTGAATTTCTCATGGCACGTTTTACGAAAGTTTGGTAATATGGTGGAAACACTTATATATAGGAAGTACCAGCGGCGTATCCACCATGTTTTGACCATATTACATCCGTTTCGTATTCGGTGTCAATTTACGTTCCGTGTCTTACCATACACAGTAGCACACTCTATGGTTCTCATACGCATATCACTATAATCCCGTGTACACTCGCAATTATTTTGATCGCCGCATGATCCACATAGCTTGTACTAGTTGTGTATGAACAGGGTATACATAAATTTAAAAATAAGAATGTGTACGTATAAGAATGTAGTATATAAGCAAATCCATGCTTAAGTATGTATGGGACCCAAATAAGCGAATCCCTAGGATCACGCTCGTGTACAGGTACGAATGTATGAACCATGAGTATGAATGAAAGTATGAGCATAAGTTTAAGTATGAATATGCATGTAAATGTGAGTATGAACATAAAACGTATAAGTAGTATGTGTATGAGTATACACAATAAACGTATGAATATAAGTGTAGGTACGAATAATAAAAATTACGTATATAGTGCATGATGGGACATCACGGGTTTAAGCATATAGAAGCGTTTAAAAGGTTGAGTAAGTAATTACGAACGATATAAATGAGATTATCGTGAGATATCGTCTAAAACGTGCACGATGATATGTATGCATAGTTGTTTAAGAGAAACGTTGAGTTTATTGGATCAATCATTAGATTGAGCTTGATTTGAAAGGTAGAATATAGTTTGCATAAATAAGAGGATATAAAGTACTCATTGTTTAAGCATAATGTATTTTGTAATGAATGGAAATGCTACCTTTGTTTTAAAGGAGTTTAAGAAATCCGAAGATGGTCGGTCCTCATGAAGTCTTCTTGCCCACGTGTTTAGAAATTTGAATGGCGTATTGAGTGGTGCATAAAAGTTCGTTGTAAATAATAAGTTCGTAGGATTAAAATATGCAATTTGAAATTTGGAGGTTCTTGTGAAAACGTTGTTTCTTAAAAGAAGTTTAGCAATGAACTTAGTGTTCGTTGAAAGAGTTTTTTTTTTTTAACAAAATGATTTGTTGGTTTTGAAAAGAGTTTGTGGTAAAACGATCTTATAATATCTATAAGACCTTATCAACATATGAGAAAGTTGGCTTGATTTACGACTGAGAATGAAAGTCTTTAGTATAATGATATAATGTGAGCGCGTTTTAGTGATTAGGTTAAATATGAAGTTCATGGGCAAGAGATCTATTGGACCGATTAAGTTGATAGGTAGCATTTCGCATGGTTTTGAAATTCGGGCGATAAAATGTTTTAAGGCACGATTAAGAATTTTTGTGTATATGATTTACGTGAAATAGATTATGAGATAAAGAATACGTTCGATAAAATAATAAATTTTGAAATTCACATAAGTAAGGATTTTGACGAATGATAAACGATTTAGGTGTAAAATATGATTGTGTTGCATGATGAAGTCTCTTTTGAAAGAAGTTTTTGGTAACGATCACCTAGGTAAGGGAATCACCCGTAACTCATCGGTAAGGTCGTTTTAGGAAAAGAAGGAGTGGATTTAATCGTCAAGGTAAGGAAATCACTCCTATCTCGATGACATGTCTCCATTTTGGTGTTACAAAGAATGTAAACAAAATTGAGTGACGTTTTGAAATCATGCATATGTATAAATGTACGAAAAGGTCTAGTATGATGTGTGTGTGAGAGAAAAAAAATGATCTTGAAAATAAATTTGAATTCGAAACGAGAGAATTGTATCATATAAAAGCGATGATAGTAAAGCATAGGTTTGATTTAAAACTTGGATTGTTCCAAAACGAAACTTTGACTAAACCAAAGTGGTCGAAAATTCATTTGAATTTGAGAAACATGCTTTGGCCTAATAGGTGGAATACTCTCGCCGATGTCTCGGTTAACAGTATTCACCCTTCCAGTTACTACATGTTCCAAATCAATCGGAAATTCGATAAAGTGGCCTAATAGGTGGAATACTCTCGCGGGATTTTTGAAAAATCAAGGAGTGGAACGAGTCGATAAAGTGCGGGTTTCACCCCTAACTTGGCGATTTCGTATCCTAAGTGTGGTTGGTACTCGTTGGGTCAAAATTTAATTTCAACACTTTGACGAGGGTCCACTAGAATTTTGAAATTTGAATTTCTCCATCAAGGTGAGGATTTCACTCCTAACTCGATGGTGATCTCATGCAAAAAGGAAAAGTTGATGGATTGAGAGTTGTTCACCAAATTGTGGGTTTCACACCTATTTTTGGTGAAGTCGTCTCGTGTGTATATTACGAGTGGTTTTGATTTTAGTATAAACGAGTAAAAAGACGTATGCTCAAAATAATAAGAACAAGTATAAGCACAATATGTCACACCCTGACTTTTGCGGAAGCGTATGATGTGTGACTGGTTTAATATCATTGCATTCAATCATAATAAACAATTACATGATCAAAACGATGTTCATCCATTCATAAAATTTGAGTATTACAAATATCGGTTATTTAAGTTTTAAAACACGACATTCGACTAGGTTACAAACCAACAAAAGTGGATGACATCTAACTTGAAGTCTACTTCTAGAAACAACACCCGTGCCTAAGATCCAACCTGTCACCTGAAATACATGTAATTTTGGAAAACATCAACAAAAGTTGAGCGAGTTCATGCGTTTGTGTGAGTACTGGTAAACTTGTAAACCTTTGAGAGACTCCTTTGAAAACAGATATGAAAAGCGTGTATGAACATACCAAATAAATGTTTTACAAGGACATTAAGGCATCTGAGGACATAGGGAGCACTCGAAATGAGTAGGCTTATACCCTTGTCGATTTTCCCTCGACTATGTCGATTTCCCTTGACTATGTCGATTTCCCTCGACTATGTCGATTTCCCTCGACTGGGACACCGAAGCACTCAAGTGATCACATGAGGACCATGAGTGGGGCTCGGCCGTACCCGTTAGATCTAACCTTCGTCCCTAATTAAGAATTAATGGCACTTCAATATTAAGTCTATGCTCACATGATCTAATGGTGCATTTCATAGGCACTTCATACCGTTTAAGCATTCGTAACATGTATTCCACCCCCGAGAGTTATAAAAACAAAAAACAGTTAAAGAAAAGGGGGAGCATGAACTCACTGTTTTGTGTCTTCGGTACTTGTAACTCAAATCTCTTCAGCAAACACGACTCCCTACAATGTACTAGGGTCTATTAGACGAACGGGCCGTGCCTTGCCTTGCCTTAGTATTTACGTTTTTGAGTTACGTTTCTTCCATGTCTTCAATGTTATCCCAAGTTATAATTACTTGTTAAAATAATAATTATTTTAACTTTAAATTATATTTAATCTTGGAATAATTGTTAAGCAATATTTTGTAACAATACTTCTCAAGTATTTGTTTTCGTACTTTCTTCCCAAGGATTGGGGTATTTCATACGTGTATTTTCGTATTCTTGTATTTGTAGTTCCGAAATAATATATTTTCAAGTCTCACTTTAGAAAATATAACTTATTTTGTCCCAAAAATACTGTATTGTCAAGAAAATATATATATTTTTCCCAAAAACCATATATCTTCTAAATATTCCAAGAAAATATATTTTTACTTCCAAAAATAATATATTTTCTTCTTGTCGAAAACATGATATACTTTGTAATAACAAAATCATATTTTCATCTCTTTCGTATCCAAAATAATATTTACCAAAAATATATTTATAACGGCATTTTCAGGAATATTTTATAAGTCACCTTCTTTCGTTCAGTTTCGCAATATTATGAGTATAACTTATATATTTATTCCTTGTGATTTTTGGTATTATTTTGGATTGTAAATTCTTGGTATTTTGTTAAGTTATATTATTTTAAATCCTAAAATAACATAACTACTACACAGAGTATACAAATAATCACACACAATGTGTAAATATATATTCTAAATACATATTTATCCATTTTTATTTATAAAAACCAACCTCAAATACTTGTATTTTGTAACAAAATCTATGGCAAAGTTTATTTTGAAACCCATAGTTAAAACACACTTGTAAATATTTGTTCAAAAAAATATTTTTTTAAGTGTTTATATTTTTAGAAAACTTTGCCATAGTTTCCCCTAAAAATGGAGGTGTCCATGCTATCAAAGCGTATCATTTTCTTTTCAAAAATCATCACAAACAATCAAAAATCAATCTACACTTACCAAGTGCTAAAACATAGCTATCTACATAATGATCATGAACTTGAGTTTTCATAAAAACTTGTAGTAACTTGGTAGTATGTTTAGTAGACTTAGTTACCCTTTAAAGTGTGTTTATTTCTTTAAAAATCGCATTCTTGAAAGATTTGAGTGTTTACAACTTGTTAGATGATTTTTCCAAAAATCATTCTTTTGAATTTTTCTTGTAAACAAAGTGTTCTTATACTTGTTTCAACACTAGAAACATGATTAGTTCTTTTTAAAACAATGTTCATGTAAATCTTTGTGATTTAGCTTGGTTTCTTTGGAAAATATTTTAGAAATCATCCACTCACAAGACTTGTATTTTGTTTAAATCATCATCACATAAAAACAACTTTTATTATTCAAGTTCATGCTTATATATGAGGATGATCATCTTGTTTTGTCACATAATCATCCTCTCACTTGCTAGATCATGTGTTTAATCACAATCTAGCAAGCTCCTTATGATGATCAACATCATAATCCCAAGAAAACAACAATCAAGTATCATACACACACTAAACAATATTATTTCATCAAGAGTTCATCATATAACAACCTTATGTTAGAGTTTTATGAATATGTTCTTTAGTGTTCAACAAGATTAAAATTGTTCATCATCTTTTAACCAACAATATATGAAGTAACAAGAGTTCATAAGGGCCTTACTACTAGCACAAGGCTAGGGAAGAACACAAGATGATGGTGATGACAAAAGTGTTGGATAAAAGCAATCGGGAGAGGTCCTTCAAGATCCGAGACCACCAAACCTTCTTATATGGTTCCTTACACCTTTGTGAGTATATGGATTGAGTGGAAGTGAGATGATGATGGTGGGGTGGTGTGTGCTTGTTCTCGGCCGAATGGAGGAGAGGGAGGAAGGAGATGAAGTGTGGTGTGAAGTGTGAGAGCTCATAGTCTTCTTATAACCAACTAACTTTAATACCCAATGGGTCTTATATACTCATAGTACACTACATGATCTTTAGCATATCTAAGGAAGATTAGCAAGATCAAAGGAAGATTTATGGAGTCTTGGGGTGGGGTCACATAGGTGACCGTCCACATATATGGGGGGGGGGGGTTCTAAGTGTAAGTTTCAACCAATTAGTTATCTTATAGTTAGGATTTAAGTGTATTAGTTAGGTGTTATGCATAATGTGTGTTATATAGCGTGTTAGGGTGTTCGGGGATCATAACTAGCTCAGAAACATTAAAACAATGCTTCTAGTATAATTTTGGTGTTTCGGGTAATGTCCGATTGTTCGGTTAGATACCGGTTCGTTAAAGTGTCAAACTATGCCGTTTAGTGTTCTTTATGTACCCTTTTGTGACACTTTTAATTCCCGACACTTAGGAAAGCATTCAGGACCATTTAGTCATATTTTTACATGAAACTATCGTTAAAAAGCTGATTTTTGCTGAATTATGCAGAATTCTGCACTTTATGTGGGTTTTAGGCACTTTCCGGCACTTTATCTATCACCTAGAAAAGCAGTTATGTTGTCCTTACTTCCCGGCACTTTATCGGTCCTCTGGAGTATGACGCCTATTTGCTGGGTAGTTGCAGCACCTGGTTCGGACATTGTTGTTGCGATGAAGAAGCATCTTGAAGATAACGAAAGGCATAGGAGGAAACAAGCGAAAGATAGTCAAAAGAGAATAACAACACATGAAGATTGTGACCATTTGTTTGTTACCAAAGGCAAACAAATGAAATGGTGACTAATCAAAGTAAATGGGTCAATATAATGTATCGCGAAGACATGCTCGCCTATAAGTGAACACTCATCCCAAGAGTTCCCAGGTAAGCACAACTGGTCTTGCGTCTGATGAGATGTATACGAAGTGCTTGCCTAGACAGAAAACCCAGAATACAGGCATTCACCCTTCCAGTTTGCACGTGTTCACATTATTAAAAACCCAAAACCTTGACGAGATTTTGAAAACTCAAAGGGGTTCAAAACCATATAATAGAGAGTTCAAAACCTTACAATAGAGGGTTCAAAACCTAGTAATCAATCATCCTAGAACAGATGATTAGTTTTCGAAGCGGTTTTGAAATTTATGTTCTTGTTGTGGTCGTCGCCTAAGGATAGGTGACGGTATTGTTTTATGACTAAACGCAAGTAAACTCGCGTTAGGGTCCTAAGAAGGTCTAGGTCAAAGCATTACTAATAACCTAATTCCCTATAACCATTGGCTCTGATACCATCTTTTCTGTCACACCCCGACCACGTAGAACATACAAAACGTGGCGGAAACGTCGAGGAGTGTTGTAACAGAATTAATGTTTCACAACCATGGGAATTAAAGTTTCGTTTTATTAAACAAATATGAGAGTTTACATAGTTTTAAACAAGAAACAAAGAGTACATAACATAAATTAACTAGTTCTTGTCTCGTTTTAAGTCACTAAAGCACAGGTCCGCCTAAGTAAGTCTTGATAAGTCCTATGCATCATCTCCTGAAAAACACATGTGAAAATAGGTACGTCAGCATAAAAATGCCTGTGAGATACATAGGTTTTGTGAAAATAGGTTTCATGACTTATGTTTGAGAAAATGTTTAGTCATGAACCTTGTAATTTGCTTTGTTTTGTAAATCATTTGAAAAACGATACGATCAGATGATATGTATAAATAAATGTAAGGTTAAATGAATAACCATGTAAAATGAGTTTGTATAAGATAAGTTGTTTGTAAAACAATGTCTTGTGAAAAGTATGTTATTTGTATAAAATGTTCTATGTCTCAAACTGAAATGATTCAAATAACGCTACGATATATAATACCATACAAACACTTATATATAGGAAGTACCAGCGGCGTATCCACCATGCTTGTATCATATTACACACGCCTCGTTACTTAATCACTTACTCAAACCAAACTACCAAAGTAAAATGTTCATGTCTGATGTAAATCATGTAATATGTATCCAAAATGTAAGCATGTGATGAATAACAAATGTACTAAGTATGCAACAATAGACATACGTAGCATGTGACCTGCACTAAGTATGCAACAATAGACATACTTAACATGTGACCTGTACTACGTATACAACAATAGACATACGTAGAATGTGACCTGTACTACGTATACAACAATAGACATACTTAACATGTGACCTGTACTACGTATACAACAATAGACATACGTAGCATGTGACCTGTACTACGTATACAACAATAGACATACGTAGCATGTGACCTGTACTACGTATACAACAATAGACATACGTAGCATGTGACCTGTACTACGTATACAACAATAGACATACGTAGCATGTGACCTGTACTACGTATACAACAATAGACATACGTAGCAAGTAATGTAATGTAAAACGATGTACTAAGTAATGCACACAATGGGCACACCTAGCATAAGATGTAATAAAATCATGTACTATAATGTACTAACGAATATAGCAGGTATATGATGTGAAAACAGGAAAGCATGAAAGTAACAAGTAGGCACATGTGTTTCACCCCAAAACAGTTTGGAAAACAGTAAAAGAGGGGTCTATGTACTCACTTGAGATTGCTCAGAAGTCCTAAGATAACCACCAAGCAATGCTAGAGATCACGGAATCAAACGGCACCTAATATAGGTAACTATGTTAATAACCGGACCTAAATCGGAAGATCTGATAGAATGAGGCTTCGTAAACCAAACGAGTATAGAGACTCGTGTCATATGGTTTAACAAAGCCTACATACTAAATGAAACCTTAATCTAAGTGCTTTCGACCCATTACGACCCGTTTAGGTAGCTTATGCTACTTTAACGCGTCGTTCGCGTGAAACGCGTTCGGACCGCTTAACTAGTCCTATGACAAGTGTTATATGCCTAAACATGTTACATAATCAGTTATGTGACAAAATTTTAGGTTACATATGCTTAATTACCAATTATACATGAAAAGGGTATTCTGGTAATTTACCTAAGGCATATAAACTACCTATCATACAACTACTTAAACGATGTGACCATAAGGTATAACCTCGGAAGGTTATTCCCTATATACTATGGTCACCTAATGTATTTGGTCAGATCCTAATGATCGACCAAACTGGGTCGGGTTCGAAGGTATAAGCGATTTATCAGACCGCTTACCCTTACGACCCTAGACAACGTGGTAATCAGTAGGCATAGTCCCAAGGGACTATAACCATCGTGATTACAATCACGTTGCGAAGTTCAAACGAACTTCGCATTGACCATAAGCTGGTCAATGCTGAAAGTCAAACAAAGTTTGACTTTCGGACTCGAAAAGCAGTAAAAGAAAGAAAAGAATGAAGGAATACTTACGAAGGGTCCCCGAATGCTAATTTCGATTCAAGAATCTCAGGTATGAAACAATGGTTTCAACTTAGAGTTTCTCAATCAAAATTCTAGTGATTTTTGAAGTTGGGGTGATGGGGTATTTATAGTTTTCGGGTAACCGTTAAGATCGTTTGTTGAATATCGTGCCTTAATCGCATCCGTACAAGTGTCGGAAAGTTATGGTGGCTAAAAATGGGTCTAAATGAGCTGAATGTGCAGTTGAGAATGTGTGGGTGAGGATCAAACAGCTGGAAACTGCTGACTGTTCGATCTAATCTGATTAGGGAGGCGGACGCGGCCCGCTTCAGCATCTGTAGAATCTCAGGCGGGCCGCCTGGGACTTCTGATCAGCAAACATGTTTCCATTTTGACAGTTTCAGTCCCTGCATGTGTTTAAGGCCATTTCCGACACTTCTAAGGCCCGTAAAGCCAACTTTAAGGCTCTAAAATGATGCCTAAACATTGTGGACATGAAACATGCTCAAAAATATGTCGGATGTTGGTTCGTTTGACCGTACGAACGCGATGTTCGCTTAATTACGACGGAATACGCATAAGCGCGAAAAACGATCCAAAAGACGCGACGAATGGATTTTTCTCATGCCAAACACTAAAATAAAATATTTTAGTGCTTACATAAATTTTTGGATGTCCGGGTGTATTCAGAACGTAAGTTATGCGCGAAAATGCAAACTTGTGCACTTTTTGACACTTTTAGTCCCTGAATGACCCAAAAGTTTATTTTAGCACACCGAACCCCTCAAAGCCTATTTCTAAGCTATGTAAAGGATATTTATGGCATGTTTAACTTATGGTCATGTTCCGGAAGGTCTGTTACAGTTCAAATTGACATACTTTCGCAGTTTGTCAAGTTTAGTCCCTGTAAGCGAATTAACTTGTTTTTGCCATACCAAAGCCTTCAAAACTTATTTCTAAGTTATGTAAAGGTTATTTAAGGTATGTTAAGTATATGTCACTATTTTGGAGTGTTCGTTGGATTAAACTGGTTATATCTACACATCAGAACGCGTATAACCCTCCAGAAAGCGATTTAAAGCTTGAAATCGAACAAGAGTCGATATGTGCAAACGATACACATATTTTTACAAATCCCAAGTATGAAATACAATATTTCATTGGTTTGGCATTTGATTGATGGTTGGAGTGACACAGGTGTCACAGTCTTCTCCGTGTTTTGTGGACTTTCTGTCCGCAACCTTAACAGGTTTTATAGTAAATTGGAGTTTGTCGATGACGTGAATCTTGTTTGTGGGAACAACGACTGTTCCTTAAGTCAGACTCCTCTAAAGACTAGACACGTGGAATGTGTCGCGATCACTACTGATCTTTTCTGGTAGTTTCAGCTTGTTAGCAATGGTACCGTTCCCTACCAGGATCTCGAAAGGTCTAATATACCGGGGGTCCAACCTTCCACGTTTTCCAAATCGCACCATGCCTTCCCAAGGCGAGGCTCCCATTAAAGCCATACTTCTTATCTCAAATTCCTACGATTTCTGCCGCTCGTTGGCGCCATCTTTCTGTATTCCGCGGGCTGTCTTGATATGATCACATATCTGAATGATCTTGCCTCTAGTTTTTCCTGAACTAACTCGGGCCAGTAGATTGTTTATCTCCGGTATCCATTCAACACAACGGGGATCGACTTATTATGTTCCATCTAAAGCTTCACACGAAGCGGTTTAAACAGTGGTGTGATAAATACTGTTGTAGGAAAACTCCACTAAGGGCAAGTGAGTGTTCCAACTTTTCATCAAAGTTTATCACACAAGCACGTAACATGACCATACAGTCTGCATCGTTCAGTAGCTCAGTCCATCTTTGTTAATATTTAAGTTCTTACGATCAACGGTGTGTTGCAACCCTTGTGATCAATAAAGGTCGTGCAGCGTTTTCTTACAGGTAATGATGTCAAATTTGCGGCGCGCATTTACTGTATCTAGATCATGGTTTCTTCTCATGATCTCTAAATCAACGTGACGTGTATTCAATGTCGTGGTCTTGTTGCATGGACGCGCAATCGAGACTTTGTCGAGAAGCGTCACATATTTGCAACTCTAACTCCTTAGCTCTTGATTGCATGGTTGGCATGAATCTCATTCTTATCCACCATGTATCCTAAAGTTCTTACCTCGCGGATTCG
>JARYGA010052200.1:0-45941 GCA_030545235.1 Helianthus tuberosus | reverse complement strand
TTTAGAGGTATACTATGGTGTGACACTGCATATTTTAATGAAGTTCACATGCTTTCATATTTGTCTTACTTCTAAAACCTTTGCAGTTTGTGAAAGATGTACACGACATGATGATTAGCAAGATGTATAAACTGTAAGCTCCTCTATTCTATTTGTGATATTTACATGGTTTCGTCCATGTTGAAGCTTGAAATGGCAACTCATTTGACCTAAAAAGTCAAAGTGAACCTTCTTTGTTTTAGGAATCGAGTAAATATCTTTCATAGCTCTTTGTTCTGTTCTAACTGATTTAAATTGTTGTATAGGAGAAATGGAGCTCTATCTTTTGATGACATGGCAGGCCAAATAACACTTGAAAAGAATGGAAAAGTCCTCGACTTTTTCCCTGGGGAGGTGTCAACCGATCGCATTACTGCTCTTCAGGTCTGTTATAAACCACTCGCTTTTCAATCTCAACACATATTAGGGATGCTTGGATCTGTGTTTTGCATCTGATTATTTAATATTGAAACATTAGAAAATTTGATCTGCTGTAATAAGAGGCTGTGGAAGATAGTATTGTAAAAAAAAACTATATCATTAGATATTTTGAGTCTATCAAATTCTGATACTGATACATGACAAAAAAGACAACTTCTCTTTTTTCTTTTTTAAATGAAGAGAACCTAAGTTATTATCCGATAATCAGGTTTGTTGTATAAAACTGATTATTAAAAATTAGTTATCAGAAATCCAAACATCCCCCTATTAGTATGTTAGATATGAATATTTGGAAGATATTCAGGAAGCTTATCAGGATATGGCATCTGCACTCTCAGAGGCTGATGGAATTGACTACAATGACCCTGAAGAAGTAAGCCCAAAGTTCAAAAGGTGAAAATTATGGTGTTATTGAAAGTGTAATACTAATTTCGTCTCTCCTTTTTGTACATATTTGCAGCTTGAGTTGTTGGTTGCAACACTGATGGATCTTGATGCAATGGATGGTAAAGGTAGTGTATCATTATTGGTAGAGTGCTCAAGTTCTCCAGACGTCAATACGAGGTAGATCTCTTAATTTTGTCATTATAGTTTGATTTTTTTTTTAATCTTGTTTTTGGTCCTTAAGCTTCTTTTCGGTGACTAGTATAACACTTAAGTACATGTACGGGAAGAATAAAACACTGCACTTATAATTATGGTGTAAACGAGCCGATCACAGGCTCGCCTAATCTTGGGTTCGGCTCGTTAACCTAAGAGAGCTCAAGCTGTCTCATTTAACTTAAGATCGGACATGACTAGTTTATTGTTTATTTAATCATTTTATTTATTTATATATAGCAAATTATTATATACCGTAACAATAATAGGCTTGTTTGCTCGCGAGCTTCAGGCTCGGTAGCTCGAGCTATTTTATTAAATGAGCTCTAGTTAAAGGGACTTGGATGTTTGGGTAACGAGGTAAATGGTGTAAACAACAGACAAATGGCATGGTGTCGGGATTTGATCCCTAGACCTCTGCTTTATAGTTTATACTGCTCCATGTTTCCGACCACTAAGCCCACCATCACAAGGACGAAGATTAGGAAGTTATTTAACACATACAAATATGAGTTGTAATAACTAAGGTTGTCAACGCCTTACTAGTGCTCTATACTCGTTTCTTTATGTTTCAGAAAAGCATTGGCTAATGCTCTATCCGTTGCACCATCGATGTGGACTCTTGGAAATGCAGGCATGGGAGCTTTACAGGTAACCGTTGGTCTCGACTCCTGGTGACAAAATGGTGGGTTGGTTAACGGGTCAAAACAGTTACTTTCTATTACTTGTCGGGTTTGTTAACACTTCTTTCTCCATTTTTTTCCATAAATATTAGGACTTTAAATATTGTGAGAACTTAGAAAAACAATGTTATTTAATTTTTGGACAAGAAGTGTATTATGGAAGTATAAACTACTTGTTTGCCCCCAAATCCTCATTACTCAAACCGTCTTCCTCTTTATTTTTTCATGATGAAAGGGTATTTTGGACATTTGACTTTGCAGAGACTGGCAGAAGATAGCAACCCAACCATTGCAGCCGCAGCATCTAAAACCATCTCAGAACTGAAGAGACAATGGGAGATAGAAGAAGGCGACAACTATAGATTTATGATGAATCAAATTCCATTGCGTGACGCAGACTACAACATACGTGATGACAATGGTGATGATGAAGACGATGAAACAGACTATTAGATGTTAACGTCTAGAAAATTAATATAAATGTAGATAGATGTCTCCATAAACCATCGAATAATCTGTAATGTATTAATGTCTAATAATTTCCATTTACCAGAAAACAATCACTTACATAAAGTTACATGCTGGTTATAATTAATCTGCTGCCTATAACATGTTAACTTTTGGTATAAGTTTTATCCGTATGTGGCCCATAGACTCTTAGGTATCTTTCGTATATATCGAGGTTTCCGAGTTAACTGTCATTTTCGTCCTTGTGGTTTGTTCACTTTTGCCATTTCAGGCCAATTTTCAAAATTGCACTAGATTCCTCCTAACATACTAAAAACGTATCATTTCAGTTCAAAAACTAAAACCCAGTTAAGTCACTCAGTTTTAATGAAGGGTATGCTTGTCATTTCATATTTCTTTTTTTTTTTCCACCTTTGTTAGTGTCAAATAAGTAAAACTCAACCCTGTAATATCTCATTTCCCTCCAATAACCAACATACCCTACCGTAATTCCCAAACTTCTCCGTCGATTAACACCCTTCATCCACCTGCGTACACACCGATCAAACCATTGCAACAATGGATCATGAAGACGACAATAACCCAAACGGGAGGCTTTGAGCTACTCAACATTCAAATGTCAAACCCCAACTTGCATACGGTAGGTCTACGCTCTCCACATTTGGGTTATTTTTCATCCAGTATAGATTATCACTAATGTTGGTTGTATAAACCCTCAGTACACGAACCCGAGTTGTTTACCCTGGAAGTTCACCATGTAGGTGAGCTCACTATATTCCCAGATGTCACATATCGAGGGGGGGGGGGGGATCTCATATGTTGATAAGGTGAATGCAAACTATTTCTCGCGAATAATAATCAATGACATGATGATTGAACATGGTTATATGGGTGAGGATCTAGATGTTCTAAAATTCTATTTTAGGGTTCCAGGTGAAGATATGGATTTTAGGTTAAGGCCAATAGGTAGTGATGCTGATATTCTTAGGTTAATTAAACATGCAACAGTGACTAAGGTTGTAGAATTATATGTTGAGAAAGTTCAAAATGTAGATTTAGGAGACTTGACACAGGAACCATTAAGTGTGGCTATGCCTGAACAACATTAAGAGCCTCAACATGGTCTTGATTTAGGAGATTTGACACAGACACCAGGTTGTGGTGGTAATGATAGTCCAGGAGGTGGTGATGATAGTCTAGGTGGTGGTGATGATAGTGAAGGTGATGGTAGCAGTCATGAGGTCCAATATGAGGGTACTGAAGATTCTGAGTTTAATGCTGATAATGAGCTTTGTGAAGAGGATATTGAGGGCAGTATGAATGCAAATGCTACTAAAAAGAAAATTAGCAAAAAGAGGCAAACAGAGGAGGATAGTGAGGGCAATGTTGAGGCAAATGCTACTAGAAAGAAAGCTTACAAAAAGAGGCAAACAGAGGAGGATGGTAATGATCCAGAATTCAGGGGTGGATGGAAACAATGGGATTTATCTTGTTGCTTTTGTTGTGGTTGAGTCAGAAACAACTAGCACCTGGACTTGGTTTTTAGTACAACTTGCACAAGATTTGGATTTGCCATCTAATGCTAACTTCACTTTTATAAGTGACAGACAAAAGGTGTTCTTCTATTTATTTAACTTGTATAATTTTATGTTGTTCCTTATCAAGTATCTTTACTGAAACTGGCCTTCATTTTATACAGGGAATATTACCTGTAGTTAGCAAAGTGTTTCCTAGGGTAAATCATACATATTGTATAAGGCATATACATGAAAATATGAAGGCTAATGCTAAATGAAGGGGTGATAAGATAAAGGGACTGTTCTGGAATACTGCATCTGCAACAACAACACCCTGGTTTGATCATGTAATGCTAGACATCAAGATGGAAGATAAGAAGCTTCATGATTGGTTGAAACAGATGATACTTAAACATTTGACTAGGTATTAGTTTATTGGTAAGACTTGTGATTCTCACATATGTTAAGTCAATTTCTAATGGTTGCCTAATAACTGACATGTTTCCTTTAAACAAGTTGGGCAAAATGTCATATTTTACTGAACAACATTTGTAAAGTATTCAATAGGTAGCTAAGCTGATAAATGCAAGGGATAAACTAATCATTACCAGCCTAGAATACATCAGCGAATACCTAATGATGAGGAATGCTATGGTGCACAAACTGATTGCAAAGAGTAAAGGGCCTCTTACCCCTTATGCAACTGAAACCCTAGACAAGATCATATAAGAACCCGCTGAATACACTGTTATTTTTAGTTGTATCAACAAGTACCATGTTAATGGCCCAAGAGACTCCAAAACATTCAACTTGCAGCAGAAAACTTGCTTCTGCAGAAAGTGGGACATGACTGGCATCCCTTGCAAGCACGCAGTTGCTTGTACTTGGAGCTTGGCCCTACATGACAAAGATGATGGTGTACTGGAAAAGTGGGTTGATAGTTCGTACTAGTTGCAGACCTGGAAGGATGTGTATTCCCATGTAATTGATCCAGTCGATGGTCAAGACTTATGGACACCTTCCACATGCCCTACAAAGTTGCTTCCACCGAAGTAGCACAAGCAAGTAGGCATGCCAAGAAAGAAAAGGAAGTGACATGCTGTGGAAATCAGTGAGTTAAATCAACAGATGGAATCCAATGGTAAGATGTTAAAGAAATGTGAAACTGTGGAATGTACCAAGTGTAAGAAGAGGGGTCACAATAGGAGGAGTGGCAAGGAGGCTGATGTTGAATAGGCTAGGCTGATGTTGAATAGTTTAGTGGTAACATGTCTTGGTTATGTTATTTGAACATGTATTTTGAATGTTTTGGTACATGCCTTCATTATGTATTATGTCCAAGAACATGTGTGATATTTCTCCTGTAAATGACTATATTTAGTTGTCTTTTGGTTTGTGGTAATGGTAATGAATCATGTTTAACTATTATGTTATGTTCATTAGTTTAACTGTTATGGTCATTAGTTTATAATTTGGTCATTAGGGTATTTGTTTTGATCATTTAGTTATTAGTTTTGGTCATTTGGTCATTAGTTTAACTCTTATCTTTGTTGTGAAGTATTTGTTTTGGTTATATAGTTATTAGTTGTAATGTGTCTTGGGTCATTACTTGTATCTTTGGTCATTACTTGTTGCAGTGCTGGTATATCATTTGAAATGAACCATACCATTGGTCATTACTTGTTGCAGTGTTGGTTTGTCATTTGGTCATGTTTTTGTTTGGTCAATTTTCACCAACCTTCCACAAAACATACCATTGCATTGGACAAATTTCAGCAAGTACATAAACCATACCATTGCATTAACATCATAAAAGGTACTTTATAAACCAGATTACATTCCCATTACATATCCAAAAGACATCCTAAAACACAATCCATAACCTTATCCATTCTTTCAATGAAAAACAAAATATAAGAAGAAAAAAAAAACCCAGCTAAACATTAAGATCATCTTTATTCTTGTATACTTCACTGCCATCCTTAAAGCTTGTTCTTGATGGTGCCTACTTTCAGTTGCTAGAAATAAACATTGTTCTTCATCCTCCCTAACTTGATTTGCCACCATTATAGGTTGTTTTTTATGCATAAAATGTCAAAAGACTTCAACTGCCCCTTGACACAATGGACCCTCTGCCCATTCCACAAACCCACAACCACTTCGACCAGTGATGCAGCAAAAGAACCTACGTCCAGGGTTTGTAGATGTCAACGAAGTCTTCAAAATTGTATGAGATCCACAATTAGTGCATAACACCATTGTTTCAAGACGAGGAGCTCTTCAATTTTGGATTTTGGGACACTTCAATTCTGGGGATCGATCGAATTAGGGTTAGGAATTCAAATATGATTTGCCAGTGATGGGGTATTAAAGGGGTTGAGTTTTATTTATCTGACATTACAAAAGTGAAAATAAATAAAAATATGAAATGCAAACATACCCTTCATTAAAAACTGAGTGACTTTTTAATTTTTGAACTGAAATTGCACGTTTCCGGTATGTAAGGGAGAAATCTGGTGCAATTTTGAAAATTGGCCTGAAATGGTAAAAGTGAACAAACCATGATGTGCTAAAAGTGGTCAATTAAAATAACTAAATTAAACCCTAAATTAGACACGCTAAGTTTTAAATTTATAAAACTAAGACTCTCTAACCTAGACCACACAACCGGCAAGTGTACTGGTCAATTTTGTATAAGTTAAGTAAGTCCGAGTATCGAACCCATGAGACTCTCTAATTATGTAAACTTGACTCTATAGACTTAGCAGACTGACACGACTAATTTTATTTTATATTTGAGGGGGGGGGGGGGTTTCTAAAATCCTAAATTGCAATTAAAATAAAATATAATTAAAATAAACTAACACGCGACTTAAATGAGGATTAAATTCAGTAATGACGAATAACTACCCAGGTTGGAATCCCAATTGATATCGTAATGTGTTATGGAACCGGGATCTTTAAATGCTAAACCCTAAGAGAAACCAAACAGGACCCCCGATCCTTCTCGGGAAGACACCTATGGAACTCTACAAGGCTGTTAAGACTACTGGTTGATTAGACTCCCCTAAGGTTATCTAGCATTCATACATGGACGTAAACTAGTCACTAACACAGTATATGACCTAACTAGCATTCATACATGGACGACATCCACAAAAATGCAAGTGAAACATGTGATGACATTTGAATAAAATACGCATACACATTAAATCAAGGATCCAAAGTTTGCTAGTTTTCAAGAATAATCCATAAAACACATTAACATCTAATAAAAATCCACTATATCAAGAGTTCATCACAAATTAAGTAGTTTAGGAAATTTAGCCAAGAAACATCGTCTCAAAAACAGTAAAACAAGGTTTAAATACTGAATTCAATGACATAGAAACAAGAAAACTAGAAAACAAGAAGAATCGGTAAGCAAAACCCATAAAATCCTTGATCTCTAAGCTTCCAACTTCCTCCCGATGATTCCCGAGCCTCAATTCCTTGCAAATCTGTTCTGAATTTCGTCCAAGATAGTTCTGATGCGTCTCTGTCGATTAGGGTTTAATTAACATTGAATTTATACTTTCCAAAAGCCCATAACCCTCAAATTCAAGTAAACGTTGGACTGGGAGTCTTTGGCAGCCCGCGATGGGCTTAGCCTGGTCTGTTGCAGCCCATGGCTCATGTAAAACAGTCAAACGATCAATGGTGCATCATCACGGTACGCGGAGGACTTCAGCATATCCTGTCGCGACGTACGACACCTTCAAGAGTTGATTTTTTTTATTCTTTTCAACTTACGATCACTCGTTCACGTCCCGACGCTTGGACTTAGCACATTTTAGCTCATTTTCCTCCTATTTTCAGCTACTTTATTCTTCCAAGACCTGCGAAACATAAACAAATCAAATATACACATATACTAAATAAAACGACACTGAATCTAAATAAAACCCGTACAAACTATACAAGATAAATAATGTATTTTGCAATACATCAAATATCCCCAAACTTATCTCTTTTTCGTCACTGAAAAAGAATTATGCAAACAGAATCATAACAAAAAAAATATTCGAGTTCAAAGATCTAGATTACTTATTAAAATTAAAACTCGTATTAACCGCGATTCAAGTATATGTGTCCGCTTAAACCCAAACCCAGTTCCAAGACCTTATCATGCAGTTTATGTTCAAGTTGAGTTATTCTACCTAGGGTGGGTCTTACACTAAAAGCCATAATTTCACATAATCCCACCTCAAGCTCATGAAACTAAAGGAACGAATCAATTGAACCTTTCCTAACCATTTTAGACCAAAATCAAAAGAATTTAACATCAAACTTTTCTTTTTATATTTTTTTCTTTTCTTTTGAGCACTAGATTTTGTATACCTAACCCAGAGGCTGTCTCACCCAGAGTCACCATCCCTGAGAGCGACAACGTAGGCGTCTGTAATTTTTTTTCATTTTTTCCTTTAACTTAACCTAGAGGCAATCCAAATTAGAGTCACAATCCCCAATAAAGATTATATACACATCGTTTTCATTCAATCTAGCTCATTTATTCTATTTTTTTTCTTTAATAAAAAATTCTAAAAATTTTAGCTTATAATGGCATTTTTTACATTATTATTGGCGGTTTCGGCTTCCTACTTTTTCTAAATGAGAACCCACTAGAAAACTAATAATTAAAGTATATTAATATCAAAGGAACCTAGAAACCGGATCGGGTCTACTCACATATCCCGAACTAGACACAAGTTCAACTTTTTAACTTATAATATTATTATTTGAAACCCGAACATATCCGACTTTTCTATCATTTTCCGTTTTTATTTGCAAACTTCTAAAAACAAGAACATTTTCTGATTTTTTCAATTTTTCAATTTTTTGGATTTTTTGATTTTTTTTATTTTTCAAATTTTGCAACTCAAACTAACACTAAACAGATTCAAATGATAGTTTCCCATCCCCACACTTAAACTCTACATTGCCCTCAATGTAGGATGGAAACCGACTCAAAAAACTAAAAATAAATAAGAAATAAAAAGACAAAGGGCAAATCGGAAAGGACTTAGCTGATTAAATAATGCGTAAACTCCAAAAAAATCTAGTCCAATCCAGCTCGATCGTATACCATTTCGTTCGCGATCGGCTCTTGACACTGACTGGTATAGTTGGTAAATACCTGATTGTAACACCCCAAAACATAAACTCTTTAATTTAATATTACGTGGTAATCTTTTATTTAAATGAATAAATAAAAGATGAAGTTATATATATATATATGTGTGTGTGTGTTATAGAGATTTTAACTAGGTAATAACCTAGTTAAAATATGTACCACATTTTATGGTTAGTTAAGTGTGAGCATTTTTAATTAAGTTAAGATGCAAGTTAAGAGACCAAAAGTGTCAAATGGCCAAACCTTAATAATTCCCTGCATTTTAACTTGAAGAACACATACACACATTGTGTGCATATGTCGACATTTGCAAGAGGGAGAAGGGAGGAACCCTAAACTCATCCATTGTCCCAAATCAAGCATTTCCTCACTAAAATGGGGTGTTAGAGGCTTGAAATTCTGGATTTTTACCCTCCATTGCTCATCTAACTCAGGTATGAATTAGATTTATGATTTGGTAAAGAGGGTTTTATGGAAAACTTGATGCATTCATCAAGGTAGATAAATTGACCATGTTTTGTTGTTCTTGTGGTATCTAGCTACTTGAATTAGTGGATGCATGATTAGATTTCAAGTTTCATGTTAGTACCTTGTTAATTATGCTAGAATTTAAGGATTTAGAACACTTAAATAGGCTGGAGAAATTTGATGTTGTGTGTTGCACACAAGGTGCTTGATGAAATGCTTGAACAAGAAGAGATAACAAAGCTGATTGGGATTAAAAAAATATTGGGCAGTAGTTTTAAAAAAATCATATAAAATCACTGGAATGACCTGTGAGGTTGAGCCTTATATGCTCAAAAAGCTATTAAAACATACTATGTTTTATGTTTGAACATGTTTGGTAAATTCTGTTGTTAAAGGGGTCAAAACAGTGTCCAAAGTTGGCATAACTGTTTTGACAGCAAGCTGATTCTACATTTCATCTTTGATCATGAAAGGCTAAATAAAACCGTAAAGTGGTCAAAAGAGTCGATTTCAGCAGCTACATTGTAAAGTTGCTGCACATTTTATTGATAAACTTAATCCAAGAAAAGTTGTATTTTGTTTATACTTTGTCTTGTTTATAAAACAATGGTTTCATGAACATTAAGCATGTTATTTGGCTTATTGCAAGTATTTAAAATACCTACAAATAATCTTGTCAACGAGGTTGTGAAAATAAGAAAAGAATGATTAAAGCATATAATACATATGGGTAGTTTGACTTTTAAGAAAGTCAAACTGACATATGATTTAGTTAAGTAAATTATATGCAAGAAAACCCATAGGATATGGTAGTCATAATATGAAATGACTAAACTAACCATCTGATGGGTAATATGACAGTTTGACTCTTGAGGAGATAGGTGAAGCTTGGAGGAGATTATCAAACAGGATAAAGACACGAGGAAGACTTGCTTGGATGAAAGGTAAGTAATACTTACACTTTAGTATAAAAATATGGTTAATGTACAGGTAACGACCTATCAAGTCTTAAAAGGTTACGGTACTAGTTGGTAACCGGTATGTAATGAAAAAGGGAGTTTTTTCCCATATTAGTGTGGGTGGAAAAAGTATTTACCAAAATAGTGTTGTTAGAAAAATATTTACCAAAATAGTGTTTTTAAAGATTTATTTGTTTCTCACTCCTAATCTCATTGGATTAATCCAATTCATTAAAACAATTATTGATTTACCCTAGTATTTGATCTCTCTCATAAGTTTTTTTTAAGAATCTTAAAGAAAACTATTTTTTTTAATAAAATCTACTTAAAAACACTTGTTTTAAAATTCTAAATTTATGTAGTTGATAAAAAACCTTCGTATGGTTCGACTAACTTTAGTTATACCCTGATAATTAAATATTTATTAAAAAACCAAAAATATACTAAATCTAAAAACTTAAAATAACGGACCATTGTTATAGTTTTGTTATAGTTCCCCTAGCTTGTATTTTCTTTATATAAATAAAACGATACTTGGATACATATATTTTTCTCTCAAACTAAATGCATTAGTTAAAGATATGTATTTCGTGTCACAACACACTTAGGAGTTAGTAGGTTCGAATAACCCACTTAAAAAAAACCTTTTTTTTTACTAAAACCTACTTGGAAAAAATAGAATTTGTTGTAAAAATTTGTATTTACTGTTTGTTTTAAAAAATCTTAGTTACACCCTCTTAAATTTTTTTTTTTATGAAAAAAGCATTGTTTTCTTTATCACATGTATTAACGAATGAGGTAAGGATTAAATCTGAACCTACCAATTCATTTGTTTATTCGAAATATATTTTAAAAAAAATATGCATACAATGGAATGGATTATTAAAAAAAATATAAACGAAGGTTTAAAAAAGTAAGTTACTACACTGTGTTATGTATAAAAATAACATAATCGAAAGGAGTTTCAACAATATATGTATATAGATTTGAGCGATTTTCAGTTTTTTTAATCAAATACACAATTTTAGTGTATAACTGGAGTTCTTAGGATTACAATTATTGTATTAAATATAGACTTTTAGATTTTTAAAGTATTAAATAAAGATTTTTAGAATAAGTTTTTTTTAAATGAAGGTTTTATAAAAAAAAATATTTAAAAAAAATTAGATTTTTTTCGTAAGATACTTGATAATAAATAAGTTAGTGAGAGATCCAATATCATGATTAAATCAATAATTATATAAAGAATGGATTTATCCAATAAGATTAGGAGTGAAAAAGAAACAAACCTTAAAAACACTATTTTGGTAAATATTTTTGTATCAACACTATTTTGGTAAATACTTTTCCCACCAACACCACTATGGGAAAAAAACTCATGAAAAAGGGACCCCATGGTATAAACCATGAAACAGATCAAAAAGAAGATTGGTAATTAGACAACTTGTGATAGTTGTAATGAAGTACTAAACGAAACCCCATGGTATAACCATGATACGGGTCAAAATGAAGATTAGTAAATAGACAACCTGGGATAGTAGTAGTGATGTACTAATTCGGACCCCATGGTATAAACCCTGAAATGGGTCGAAATAAAGAATTACGAGTAGATTATAATTGGTAAAAAGGTTGAAGTATTGAAATGAACCTAATGTTGTAAACCATACGGCCAATCGGTGTCGTTGTCACCATTTGACCAAGAAATCTAATGTTGTGTCTTCCAAGTACATGACCTACAGGTTAGCATATTGGATGGACATGCTATGAAATGTCTAGTTAAATCAAGGCAAAAATTGTAAGAATGACCCGGTCAATATTTTGACCCGCGCCAGGTACGCAAAAATAAGTTATTCCTCATGAAGGGAAGGATTGAGTATAATGATCGAGATCAAAACTTGGGTGATTAAATCACCCAAGTAAAATACAAGTGATAGGATAATCAGCTTTGGAGCCAGAAATATGCCCAGGGGATGTAATTAATGAAAATGCCCTAGGAATAGGGGTGTTGGGATAAATTATTTTTAGTGTTAATTTAATAAGAAGCTCTTATATGGAAAGCCTCCTAAATGACTAACCAATGATTGGCCTGAACTATAAAGACGTTAAGTCTAGAAACGGATCATTTTTGGAAAATAATATAACGGAGGGTATAATGGGAATGTAGAGGCATTTTTGTTAATAATGGCCAATCACAATTAAGGTTGTGGTTGGAAGAAATGACAAGCTATGAAAGGAAGTTGGAATTCTAATGATTTCTAACACGTTTTAACAAAAGAATATGTTTAATTACACTTTTTGTAAAAACGTAAATATGGACGTGATGAGGACGATAATGAAATCGTAAGTCAATGAGTTGTTTTGTAAATAAGTATCCTACAATTAAGATTGTAGGTGTATTAGATGAAAGCTATATGCTTAGGAACATGGGATTGGGTTAACAAACCAAATATGTTTTCTAACGGGTAGGTTTGGGTGATTACCAAACCGAACGGAGAAATGGAATTGACCAAAGAATCAGTATTATACACTTTAATATTGAATTGGGTTAAGTGAATCTTGTTATGAATGGATATTGAGATTAAGTCCTTAAAAATCCAAGGGAAGGAGATAAATGTTAAAAATTATTTTAATGACTAATTTAGTTCGTATATGGATAGTTACCGTTTATCAATGGCATTACTAACCCAGTGTGGTGTTATGCCATGTCAGGGTTGGACGCATTGCTGGACCGTGATTGGGATCATTGCCGAGCCAAATACCATCCGCCCATAAAGCTTCTGCATAAATGAAAATTTGTAATTTTATACAAATGTTAATAAAACAATGAATCGAGCAGTTTGGGTTTACCGTAACCCATGGCTTGAGATTGTTTGTGTAAAAAAATCTGGGACCTAAATATTCAGTCGAATATTAAAATATTCAGTAATATTGGAAATCGGGTTGTTACACTGATATTCAATAAACACCTCCGAAAAACACTCGAATGGAGATTGAGTATGGGTGGAACATATTCAAACCTGCATCAAGAAAAACAAGCAAAAACCAGCATAACACCGACTTGAAAACAAAAACTGACTCAAAGATAATAATAACTTAGACTCATGATACAAAAATATCACAAGAAAACATACCTTGGAGGGGAGCAAATGATGAAAAATTAACGAATTCGATAAGTGTATGCATCAAATTTGGAGAAATAAACAATTTGTCTCGTTTAACACTGTCCTCGCGGCATGCGACAAACATTAATTAAAACCCTCGCGCCCCGGGACACATTACATTTTGGTCCGGATTACCTTGGGTCTTTGACGGGGCGCGACAACATCTATTAAACCCCTCGCGGGGCGCGAAAGGCATGTTTTAACAGAAAGTTTCATGTTTTTATGAAATTTATGCCTTAGAAATTTTTGAACTTTTCCCCAATTCATCCCAAAGAATTTCCAAACCCTTTCTTAGACATGAACACTTACCTCAAGCGCGAATTCTTCGTATATTCCTGCTTCGTGATGGTAATGATTTCCTGCAAAGACTCTATGACACAAGACGCGCAACACAAACTACCGAAAATACGAAATAAGACTCGAAAACACTACAAACTCTACAAAGGGATACCACACTAAGTTCTCAAAAACTCAAAAACTTACTGATGTGTGTAAAATGCAACATATAAATTACATCAAATGAGGCATAAAACTAACCCTTTTTTTAGTACTAATGTTGGAAAAAGTGTGCTTTTGTCTTCCTTTTGTATTTTCAGGATTAAATGAGTTCAAATGGACAAAAGAAGCAAAAATACAGCTAAATCTAACATAAATACAAGAAAAGGAATAAACGTGGCATGCCCGACCCCTCGACAACATCTTCCCAAGCAAAAACAAGACATCAGAAGGCTGAACACGCCCCGTGCCCAGCGGACACGGGGGCGTGCTCAAGTGTCTGCAGAAAAGACAAAAGCGTAGAAGCTTCTATTCCCCAACACGGGGGCGTGCCCAGCTCCACACGGTCGTGGTCAACGCTAAGATTTGCGGAATCCAAGCAAATCTTGATAGTACAGATACGCTTCTGCACACGGGGCCGTGCCTAGTGGACACGGGGGCGTGGTCAACTAATGCAGATAAACTGCAATTAATGAAGAAAGAGAAAGTGGATGGACACGGGGCCTTGCCCACTGGACACTAGGCCGTGTCCGGGCTTCTGTACAGGATATAAATAGAGGTGCTTGGTTCACTTCAAAAGCATCCCTTGGCAAACCACCTCTCTCCCACTTCACCCACACTCCACCATCATCACAACATGCTCATCCACCACTATCATCCATCATCCATCATAGAGTGTGTGTAGTAGTCTCGAGATCCAATATTGATAGTAAGAGTTCTTGACAATCAAAGGCCATGTTTGCCTAAGTCTTTTACATCACTTGGTGAAGACAAGCATTTAGTGTAATACTTTTTATTTTTAATCTTTTCGCACTTTTTACTTGGTTTTGTATTAATGACTTTAATAACTAGTTTCTTATGTTGAAGGTGAAACTTCCTTATCATTTGTCCGTGGTGTCTTGGCATTATTTTACTGTCTATATAAAATAAAAGATTTACACCATTCATATCTCTACGGTCTATATAGAGATATGTTGGCTACCTGGTCGGGGGTTAAGGGAATGGTTTGGTAAGGTTTTTGCCTTGTTCAGTGTATAGATCCTGCCAGGACCTGGGTCAAGCTTACTAGGACCTCCTTCAATACCCACTGGTATTGGATGGCGGGGGTGCGAATGGATTGATCCCCTCATATGTAAACTACTATTAAAACATTAACCCGACTCCTTGAGATTGTATCCCTGCTGACTCAAACCACTTAGCCGAGGGTAATGTCACCTTCAAAAGAGGGGCCTACCATATTACACATTAATTATCTTTCAATAATCCAACCCTTTAGGATTGTATCCTTGCTGACTCAAACTACTGGGTTGAGGGTAACGTCACCTTCAAAAGAGGGGCCTACTACTATAACTAAGATAATCTCTTAAAAAGTGCAAAAGTGCGGAAAACCTCAAAGGTTACACTAAAGGCGAGTCGGATCCAAGTGATTAATCTTGTCTATCTGTTTTTATTTTTTTTATTTTCAGCATTTTTTCATGTTTAATTTTTTTTCCAAACTTTTGATTTGATTAGACGTTGAGGATAAACTGGTATTAAAAGCTCTTGTGTCCTTGGACGACCTCGGTATCTTACCAACGCTATACTACGCTCACGATGGGTGCACTTGCCCATATGTGTGTTTAGTGTTAGTAGAATATCGTGTTTTATAAATTTAAAATTTGACTAAAGTGTTAAAAAGGGCTAAAAAAAAATATACATAAAATTATATCACATCTAACGCACATCAAGTTTTTGGCGCCATTGCCGGGGACACAAGGATTTTAAGAAAGTTAGGAATCAACGGCCTAATCGTTTTTCTTATCTTTCTGTTTTTTTTAGGATTTTTCTTAAAATTTTAGTTTTCTGCAGAGCTCAGCATGGGCCGTGCCCGCTGAACACGCCCCGTGCCCAATCTTTGGTATTGGCAATCTTGTTTTAAGTCAGACAGTAGCTGAACACGGGGTCGTGCCCACTGAACACGCCCCGTGCCCAGATACTGAAAACAGAACCGTAAGATCCCGACGGTTGGTAATTTCTGACACAAACATGAGCGATACTGATTTTTTTACTTCGGCTCCTCTTATGGTGTGTGGTGTCTAATATGTGGCGGAACTCATGAAGATTTAAAATGTTATTTTTTAAATTACACTCCCCACTATATAGACCCATTGCTTTCCTGTAGCCTTAAGAGGGGCGAATGTAAAAATAATCCCTATCTCTCACTCGAATGCTCTTAATCGTCCCTTCTAGATGAAATGCTTCTCGAAGAATTATTTCAAATGGAAGATCTAATTCTTAATTGGATAAAAGAGCTTGAGATGGACATAACTAATTCATCTCAAGACCATACCCAAGAAGAATTATTGAGATCGCATTCGGATAAAAACAACATCGTCGCTCCCGAAATCACCTCTAACTCTTGTGAAGACTGGAGCGATAGTCGTCCCTGTGTCGATTGTGCCGTGAAGGACTCCCCATCGACTTTCGTCGATGCATACATAGACCTGAGCGATTCGACATACACCTTCTTTAACGAGAGCCCAGATAAGGGTTGGACTTGTTCACCTACATTTAGCATAGGAATCACCTTTTCCGATAACCTCTTGCGTTCTCGTCTAAATCTAGAGAAACTAAGGTATCTCAGGCACTTCGGTGTTGTTCCGTCCAGTAAGGAACCACCCGATCTGGATAAATTCTTTAAAAATAGACAAAACTTCATAAACAGCTTCTAGACACGGGGCCGTGTCCAGGTCAGCACGCCCCCGTGTCCACCAAAAGATTCTCGTCTGACTTTCGGTCAGAATACGGACAAAAAGTGTCAGAATCTCGTCTGCACACGGGGCCGTGTCCAGCCGACACAGGGCCGTGTCCAGCGTGTTTTCGTTTTCTGTAAATGCAGCAAGATTCCTGCACATTTGGACCATTCCAAAGACAGAGATTTGGTAGGATCTTCACACATACCATACTAGGTATATTCTAAAGAAGGTTCTCAACAACCATCTTGTGATATTTGTTAGATTTTTATTCAAGGAATCTTGTTAAAAATAAATTTTACAACACTGTTTTAAGTTATTTATGCTTAAAAATGTTTCAAAAGTCAGAAAAATAATTTAAAGCTCCAAGATTCCTTGTTCCAAAAACCTGTAGAGAAGTGAACACGGGGACGTGCTTAGTGAGCACGGGGCCGTGTCCGAGGTACTGTTGCACTAAAATGAACTCTTTTTGGTCTGTTTTCTTAGAATGGCGAGCAGAAAAAGCGGAACATCTTCGACACACTCCAGGAACAACCGTCAAGGGAGAAGGTCATCGGTAGACGACTCCCTCGTTAACTATGTCTATGCCTTGAGAGAGGCCATAGACGAAATGACAAGGGTTGAGGAAGCTCTGGTCGACCGTATCAATCATTTATCGGTGGGTCTAGAAGGGTGTCTTAGGGAGGTCAACCTTTTGCACCAAAGGTTGAATATCCTCGCTTCTCCTCCTTTGGTACCAATCATTACACAAAGGGCATGGAATGTGGTACCAGAAGTTATCATACCGACCGAGTGGTACACAATGCACACGGAACCCCCTCGAGACATACTACAAGGGGTCCCGGTTGCCGTTGCTCCTCCTCCACAAGATGTTGTGGAAAATGAGCCCGCCTTCTTCCTCCCAAGAGAAATAGAGGAGTGGCTTAACGACATCTAGGAGACACCTCTCGGTTCCGAGTTCTACAACGCCTTTAAAATACCGGGAAGCTATTTCCGGGCTTTTCTTATTCCTACAATAAGGGTAGAACTCCTTAGGATGATTTCATTTATCACTTGACCTATCTATCTTAGGAACTTTCTTTTTAGATTTCTATTTTTCTTTATTTTTCTAGGAACTTATGTAACTCTCTCTTTAATAAATGATGGTTCTTAATTATTAAATGGTGTTTGGATGATGTTGTAATGGGTAAAACACACTCGGGATGGTGAAGGATACTAAGGGAGACTTGAACCAACACCCCATGCACGAAAACAGAGCCTCCCGACAATTTTTCTTCATTACAGTAAGTTCAGCATGGGGCCGGGCTCAGCCAACACGCCCCGTGCTCAAGGATCGGCAGAAAAATGCCCAGTTCAGGTAACTGGACACGGGGCGTGTTCACTGAACAAGCCCCCATGCCCAGCCTTTTATTACTTTCTGTTACTGGCAACCTGAACACGTGGCCGTGCCCAGACACCACGGCCCGTGTCCAGATGCCCAGTAACATAAATTTTTGTTTTTAGCACACCCTTTACACATTCAATCAACCTAAAAACTTATTTTTGGGACACATTGAGGACAATGTGTAATTTAAGTGTGGGAGGGGGGGATGCTAAAACCTTGAATTTTCCAAGTCCTAATTACAAGACTTACACAAAACTCTATTGGAACCGCTAAACACCCCAATTTTTTTCAAAAAAAACTTTTCATTTTTTTACTTGTCTTGGTTTAATTTGGGAATAACAAGTTCTAAAAATGTTATATTTTTACAAATTTACAACCGATAGCGTCGTGATAAAAAGAAAACCAACATAAGAAAATTATGAAACGGCATGCTGTCACACCCTGACTTTTGCGGAAGCGTGGTTTATTTGGTGTGACTTCTTAATACCATAGCAATCAATCATAACAATTCTATATGATAAAAACATGAGATGTTCATCCATTAATTAAGTTTAGAAAATACCACAATACCATTGTTTGAAAACATCGATACCAAATTAAGTTACAACCCATGACGTGTTTAAATGAGTTCACAAGGACTCAACAAAAGTACTTAAATAGAACCTGAGTTTAGAGATGTGTATCCCGTCCAGGATTAAGATACACCCCCTAAACTCGACAACCATGGATAACATCTTTTATTTCACTACGTAGCTTGAAGACACATGCATACCCTGCCAGATCCATTAGTTCCCTGAAATACATGTAGTTTGAAAAATCAACAAAAGTTGAGCGAGTTCATGTGTATGTGAGTATGTATAAACCTTTGTAAACCGTGTATGTATGTATATAAATCCCGGTATGAAAGCAAACAAGGAAAAGATCACCAATGGTTTGCAAGGCCACTGATATGTGTGACGGTGTAGGAAGACTCAAACCTAGCAAAGTTGTACCGGGCTTCCGGCTAGAAGACATAGTCACCACTATGGGCCGCCCCGGCCTCATGGGTGTGGGCTCGCTACACCCAAATAGATCTATCACTCATGCCCCTCGGTCCTGATACGAGGATTAATGGTCCCAAGCATCCGCCTACCCTATCACATGATCTAAGATTCTTTCCTAGGCTAATCATACCAATAGTATTGTAAGTAATCCTTTGTAACATGTACTTCACCCCCGAAGTAAATAAACAAAACAGTTTAAAGAAAAGGGGGACATGAACTCACAGTATTGCGTCTTCAAAATCTAGCAACTCAAGTCTCCGCAGCAAACACGACTACCTACAGTGTACTAACGTCTATTAGACAAACGGGCCATCTCTTGGCTTAGAGTTTAACGTTTTTGAGTTGCGTTTCTAATGTTATTACTTGTTAAAATAATATTTATTTTAACTTTACATTATATTTTACTTTGGAATAATTGTTTAATCAATATTTTGTCACAATACTTCTCAAGTATTTAATTTCGTATTTCCTTCCAAAGGATGGGGGTATTTTATACATGTATATTTGTAGTCTTGGATAATATATTTTTAATTCCCACTTAGAAAATATATATAACTTATTTGTCAAAAATAATGTATTCCCAAGAAAATATATATTTTTTTCCCAAAAATTATATATCTTCTAAATATACTAGGAAAATATATATTTTTATCTCCAAAAATAATATATTTTCTTTTTGTCGAAAATATTATATAACTTAGTAACATGTTAAAAATCATATTTTCACCTTTTGTATCCAAAATAGTATTTACCCAAAAATATATTTGTAAGAGTATTTTCCGGAATATTTCATAAGTTACGTTTTTGCGTTCGGTTTCACAATATCAAACGTGTAACTTAAATATTTATTCCTTGTGATTTTTGGTATTATTTTGGAGTTGCAAATTTCATGGTATTTGTTAAGTTATATTATTTTACCCTAAAATAATATAAATAGTCCACAAATCATACAAGTATTCACATAAGTGTCTTAATATAAAATATATATTCTAAATATATATTTATCCATTTTATTTACAAAAACCAACCTCCAATACTTTGTATCAAAAATCTATGGCAAAGCTTATATGGAAAATCATAGTTAAAAATACACTTGTAATCACTTGTTTAGAAAATATTTTCTAAGTGTTGGAATTTTTAGAAAATTTCGTCATAGTTTCCTTTGTAAATGGAGGTGTCCATGCTATTTAACATATCATTTTCTTTTCGAAAATCATTCCAACAATCAACAATCAAACCCTAAACATCTTACACATACCAAGTGCAAAAACTATACACTTTTCATAATAACATGAACTTGGTCTTTTATTAAACACTTGTAGTGACTTGATAAAGTGTTTAGTAGCCTTAGTTACCCTCCAAAATATATTTACTACTTGGTAAAGTTCATTCTTGAGGATTTTAGATGTTTACAACTTGTAAACATGTTTCTTAAAAATGTTTATTTATTAAACTTTTCTTGTTCCTCTAGTGTTTATACACTTGTTTTTCCACTAAAAATCGTATAAGTTTAGTAAAAACCATGATCTTTCAAAAATCATCTTTTTAAACTTGGTTCTTTTAGAAAAATCATTCACAAGTCTTAAAGCTATAAGTTTACTAACTCACTATGTTTATTATTTTATGATAAATCACTTTGTTTTCAAGTTCATGTTTAATCAAGAAGATGATCATCTTGTATAAACACATAATCATCTCCTAACTTGCTAAATCATGTTTTTAATCATAATCTAGCAAGTCCCATGTAATGATCAACATCAATATCTCTAGTAATCAACAAACAACATCATCCATATGCTAAACAACATCATACTATCCATAGTTCATCATATGTTAGCTTTATGTTTCAAGATTCAAGTGTATGTTCTTTAGTGTTCTTGTGTAAATCAACATAATATATCTTTTAACCACCAAAAATATGAAGTAAACAAGAGTTTACAAGAAGCTTACTACTAGCTTCAAGCTAGGGAAGAAACAAGTTGAAAATGGAGTGGATAAAAGCAAACAAAGGTGGTCCTTCAAGATCCAAGAGTTCCAAGCTTCTTCAATGACCTTCTAACACCTTGTAATGCACTTGGAATAGGTTGGATTGAATTGAAAATGGTGGTGTGTGGGGTGCTATGTTTGGCCTAGAGTTTGGGAGGGAGAGAGGAGAAGTGTGTTGGTGATGAAGATGATCTCTAGTCCTCTTATAACCAATCTTGATCTTTTATCCCTTAGGTTTTATGTTGGACAAGTACAATACAAGATCTTACACCAAATCCCATCAAGATTTTAGTGAGATTTAGGATAATCCTATGGAGATTATGGTGAGGTACCCCCTTGGGGCCGTAAATCAAGAGGGGGAGGGGGGTTAATTGTAACTTGAAGGGTTAAGTAGGTAATTAGTTAGGGGTTAAATGTAAGGTCTAGTGTTTTATGTATATCTTGCATTATATAATATGTTAGGGTGTTCAGGAACCATAACTAGCTCAAAAAAATAAAAACAATGCTTCTAGCAATATTTTAGTGTTCCGGGTAATGTCCGGTTGTTCGGTTAGATACCGTTTCGTTAAAGTGCTAAGTTATACCGTATAGTGTCCTTTATGTAACTTTTTGTGACACTTTTAATTCCCGACACTTAGGAAAGCATACATGACCATTTTGCCATCTTTTTGCACATTACTAGCATGTTAAAATGCTGATTTTTTATGATTAATGCAGAATTCTGCACTTAGAGTGGGTTTTAGGCACTCTCCGACATTTAAACTATCACCTAGTGACGCAGTTTTATGGGCCTTACTTCCCTACACTCCATACTAGTGTAGTACATTGTCTCTGGCTCATACAGGGTTTCAAATTACTGTCTGTCTATGTACTGGTACTATCAGTATGTTTCTGAGTTATCCGCTAACTGTGCTAACTGTGCTTTGTGCATCATGTATATCACTAAAGTTTGTATGTAATAAATGATGTGACAGTATGAAATGTGATGCATATGTATGTATGATACAGAAATCATAAAGAAGTTTATATCATCAGTTGTAATTAAGCACAATCATTAAGCACAAATTAATATTAATTAATTGTACAGATACCTGTAATTATGAGGGTTGTCACATTCTCCCCCTGTTAAGAAAATTTCATCTCGAAATTTTAGTTCTGCTACTAGATGCAGGGGTCTTGGGGAATAAATGTGGGTAATTGGCTTTCATACGATCTTCACGCTCCCACGTGAATTCTGGGCCATGACGTGCGTTCCAGCAAACCTTGACGAGTTTGACAGTACTCCGTCGCGTCTTGTTAACCTTCCAATCAGTAACCTCAACAGGTTCTTCAGTAAAGTGGAGTGTGTCATCAATATGAACTTCGTCGGCAGGAATGACCACTGTTTCTTGAGTTGGACTCTTTTTCAGATTTGATACATGAAATGTATCATGAACGCCATTCAGCTCTGCCGGTAGATCCAACTTGTATGCTATAAGACCAATCCTTTCCAGGATTTTAAATGGTCCAATGTACCGCGGATTCAACTTCCCACGCTTCCGAAAGCATGCCACACCCTTCCAGGGTGAAACCTTTAGCAAAACCATATCTCCTACCTCAAATTCCAGAGGTTTCCTTCTGCGATCCGCATAACTCTTTTGACGGTCACGAGCCACTTTGATGCGCTCTCGGATCTGTGTAATCTTGTCTGTCGTCTCCTGAACCAATTCCGGTCCAACAAGCTGTCTATAACCCGCGTCTGCCCAACATAGCGGTGATCAACAGTTACGTCCATAGGGAGCTTCGAACAGTGCGGCTTGAATGCTTGCATGATAACTGTTGTTGTATGAAAATTCAACCAATGGTAGGTGAGTGTCCCAACTTCCACCTAAATCTATTACGCAAGCTCGTAACATATCTTCCAAAGTTTGAATCGTTCGTTCGCTCTGTCCGTCTGTCTGCGGATGAAAGGCAGTACTTAGATTCAACTGAGAACCAAATGCTTCTTGAAAGGATTGCCAAATCCTTGACACGAATCTTCCGTCTCTATCTGAAATAATCGAGAGAAGCACTCCATGTCGTGCTACAATCTCTCTTAGGTATAGCTCAGCTAGCTTGCTAATGTTGTCTTTCTCCCTGATTGGCAAAAAGTGTGCTGATTTCATCAGACGGTCTATGATTACCCAGATCGTATCATGACCTCTGGGTGTCCTTGGCAACTTTGTTATAAAGTCCATAGAAATCTGATCCCATTTCCAATGGGGTATTTCTGGTTGTTGCAGAAGACCTGAAGGCTTCTGGTATTCGGCCTTTACCTTGGCGCAAGTCAAACATTTGCCAACATATATCGCAACGTCGCCTTTCATCCTCGGCCACCAGTAAAATCCTTTAGATCTTGGTACATTTTATCCGATCCAGGATGGATCGAGTACCGTGACTTGTGAGCTTCATAAAAAATAACATTTCTCAAACCACCAAAGAGGGGAACCCAAATTCTTCCCAAGAAGCACAATGTTCCATCCTCCTTTGGTACCAATTGCTTCTCCATCCCACGGAGATATTCTTTCACAAGGTTTTCCCTTTTGAGAGCTTCTCTCTGCGCGGCATGAATGCGCAATGAGAGGTCCGTTTGTATGATCATTTCCAAAGCCCTAACCCTTATGGGCTTAATCCTTTCCTTTCGACTTAAGGCGTCGGGGACCATATTCACCTTCCCTGGGTGATACTTAATCTCACAATCATAATCGTTCAACAACTCTACCCATCGTCTTTGTCTCATGTTGAGCTCTTTCTGATCGAATATATGCTGTAAGCTTTTGTGATCAGTAAAGATTGTGCATCGCGTGCCATACAAGTAATGTCGCCAGATCTTTAGTGCAAACACCACAACACCTAGTTCCAAATCATGTGTGGTGTAGTTTTTCTCGTGGACCTTCAACTGGCGAGAAGCATATGCTATAATCTTCTATCGCTGCATCAGCACGCAGCCTAAACCTTGGCGCGTGGCATCGTAATATACCATGAAGTCGTCAGTGCCTTCGGGCAGAGACAAAATCGGTGCATCACAAAGCTTGTTCTTTAACAACTGAAATGCTTCTTCTTGCTTGTCTCCCTATTTATACTTCTTGTCTTTTTGTGTGAGGGAGGTCAAAGGTTTAGCGATTTTCAAGAAATCCTCAATGAATCTGCGATAATACCCAGCCAAACCTAAGAATTGTCGAATCTCAGTTGGCGTTTTCGGAGTCTCCCAATTCTTGATCGCCTCGATCTTTGTGGGATCCACATGAATTCCATTTCCATTAACCATGTGACCAAGAAACTGAACCTCACGTAACCAGAACTCGCACTTTGAGAATTTCGCGTACAACTTCTCCTTCTTAAGCAACTCTGGAATAGCCCTTAGATGTTGCTCATGTTCTTCTTTCGACTTTGAGTAGATCAAAATATCATCAATAAACACAATCACAAATTTATCGAGGTAGGGCTTGCAGACTCTGTTCATCCAGTCCATGAACACAGCAGGCGCGTTTGTCAAACCAAACGGCATAACCAGGAACTCATATTGTCAATATCGAGTTCTGAAAGCAGTCTTTGGAATACTTTCCTCTTGAATTCTCAACTGGTGGTAACCCGATAGTAGATCGATCTTAGAGTAGAAACTTGAACCTTGTAATTGATCGAACAGGTCATCGATCCTTGGCAAAGGGTATCAATTATTGATAGTCAACTTGTTAAGCTCCCGGTAGTCGATACACATGCTGAAACTACCGTCATTCTTCTTAACGAACAAAACTGGAGCTCCCCAAGGCGAGAAGCTTGGTCTGATAAATCCCTTATCCAGTAGCTCCTGGAGTTGTGTTGACAGCTCTTGCATTTCTGAAGGCGCAAGTCGATAAGGTGCCTTAGCTACAGGAGCGGCGCCTGGAACTAAGTCAATGTGGAACTCGACTTGTCTTTGTGGTGGCAATCCTGGCAAATCTTCTGGAAAGACTTCAGGATACTCCTTCACGACTGGAATATCTTCTAACTTCGGCTCAGCGGCTTCTTTATCCATGATGTGTGCCAAGAAGGCAACACATCCTTTCTGTAAACACTTTCGAGCTTTCAAACATCTAATAATCCTTAGGGGGGAATCGTGCTTCTCTCCGTGTTCCACGATCGTTTCTCCATCTGTCATTGGAATGCGTGTGATCTTCTCGTGACATACGATTTCAGCTCTGTTGCTTGACAACCAATCCATCCCTACTACCACGTCGAAGCTTCCCAACTCGACTGGTAGTAGATCCAGTGTAAACTCGTGCTCTCCCAGTTCTATCACGCAACCTCTGATAACTTCATTTGCTTCTACTAGCTCCCCATTAGCTAGTTCTATCGAATATGGAATGGCTAACTTACTAGCTACCAACCCAAGTATTTTCTTAAACTCTAGCGATACAAAACTATAGTCGGCACCAGTGTCAAATAGTACAGATGCAAAGCGTTGATTTATAGGGAACGTACCCGTGACGACATTTGGATCTTGGGGTGCTTCCCTCGCACCGATATTGAAAACTCTTCCTTGTGCTAGATTAAGCTTTGGGCATTCTCGCTTGAAGTGCCCCATGTCTCCACAATTAAAACATCATGTTCCTCGACCATTACCGTTCCCATTACCACCTTGAGCGTTGTTTTGGTTGCGGTTTCCACTCCCAGCTTGATTCCCAACATTCCCACGATTACCATTGCCTCCATTATTTCCTTGCGGGCGGTTTCCATATCTATTACCACCACGGTTGTTGTTACCAAAACCCCTTTGACCGCCACGACCAGTACCAACCCAGCATGTTTCTTTCGAGTGACCAGCTCCTCCACAAGATTCACATTTTCCAGATCGGCATCGTCCTTCATGATGCAACTGACATGCGTTACACTTGGCCAAGGTGCCCATATACCCCTTTCCTTTGGCCTTGGCCGGTGCGCTTGTCTCATCCTTCTTGTTCGAACTGCTGGTACCTTTCTTAAAGTTTGAGAACTTCCGTTTGTTCTCTCCCGAGGACTCAACATGAGTTTCCTTTTTCTTTGGGTCCGAGATCAAAAACTTGTTTAATCTGATAGCTTCTTCAGTCAGTGACACGCTCAGATCGACAGCCTCAGTAATTATGGCAGGCTTTGACGATGTTACCATACTCATAATCTGAGGTGCCAACCCCCAGATGAAACGCTCCACGCGTTTGAATTCCGGACTGACCATGTATGGTACCACGTGAGACAGATCATGAAATCTCTGTACATATTCGACGATCTTTTGGCCGTCCATCTTGAGGTTCCAAAATTCAGTTTCCAGCTTCTGAATTTCGGCCCTGGAGCAATACTTTTTACGCATGAGTTCCTTCAACTCGTTCCAAGTCAAAGCGTATGCTGCTGCCTCTTCCAGAGTTTGGACTTGGAGATTCCACCATGAAAGCGCTCCATTAGTAAACAATCCGGAGATGTAGGTGACTTGCTGTTCTGGTGCGCATTTGCTCATTCTTATCGCTGAATCGGTCTTCTCCGTCCATCGAACATAAGCCACACCACCCCCGATGCCGTCAAAATTCAGCGGTTTACAGTCTAAAAATTGCTTAAAGGTACAGCCTGTACAAGTAACGTCATTCACAGGAAGCATTAGCAAATGCCCACAAAATATCCAAAGGTAACGTAATATGTCCCAAGCGACTTAATCATTACCATGTGGTGGGTTGTTCCTCGATGTATTCCCGCTAGTTTCGGCGCGTGAGGCCTCGTAATCTGCTATTGCTCGGGAGATCCTTTCTTGCAATTCGTCCTCAGTAGTGGGCGAACGATTTTCCCTTCGTGGTGGCATCTTCTATAAGATGATTGTATAGGTCAGGTCTTATGCATATAAGTATGTAGTACGCGTATGTAATAACATTCATCAACACAAGTAACACATAACATCCCATGTCATAACACAAACAAATAATCCAACAATGCATGTAATGAGAATGTTGCGATTGAGCTATCATATATCAAGACCATAAGTACAGTTTACAAGTTTTCACAATTGTATCATACATCAAAAGAGACTAAGGGTCACATCACCCTTGTCCGAATCGTCTAACAATCTACAACAATCAAAAGTCAGAAGTCAAAGTCACACTGTGGTCTTCAAAATGCTGTGCAATCTGGCTCAATAGCTGCACTCTCATCAAAATATGCTATCTGCATCAAACCAAAAACCTCTAAGCTGATGGGGGAGGAGGAGGAGGAGGTGGAGGAATGAAAAGCAAACGGAGCATACGCGCTAACTCCTCCTCGAGGGCATGAACAAGTTGCAACAAACAGCAAATCTGCTGCTCCATGGTAAGAAATCGGATGTCGAAATCCGGGTAAGGAAATAGTGGAGCAGGTGGAGCAACAAACTGTGACGGACCAGCAAAAGGTGGAGGACGCGGGATCCTCTCTAGCTCTGTGACTCTATGACTCAACATATCCTGCTGGAGCTACAGGGATAAAAGCAAATCATCCCTCGAGTATCCAACGTGGAAGGGATGGTATGGATCAGATAAAGGCATGACGTTGGGCGGAAACCACAAAAATGGCTCGCCCGTGGGTGCAGAAGAAGATGCAGCATGTGGAAACTGTGGCATGAAATGATCGGATGCTGACACAAAAGGTACATGACCGGCCTGCTGACTCGAAGGTCCTTCCCTGGACAGGGAGGAGGAATGTCCTGAAGAAATGTGACTGGTAGATCTGTGCGGTGCGCATCTGACAAGTGTGGGTGAAACTGTGTGACATCAACGGGTGCCTGAATAGGTGAAGAAGGGGGAGTAACTGGTCGAACAAAAGGAGGATAGTGGTCATCATCCTTAATCCACCCATTGCGGGTGTGAGCATATCTAGGGTCAACGTGTGTAGCAAAAGGGGCGTGATCAATAAGCACAGGTATCGGGTCAGGCAGAGGTGCAACAACTGTGACATCAGCATGGATAGGGTCATGCACAGGTGGAAGGTCGTGAGCAAGAACAGGCTCTGGTGCAATCTCAGGCTCTGGGTCGGCTAGAGCAGGCTCATGATCAGCGGGTATGTCAAGGAGCTGATCATCAGGAAGTATAGGTGCCTCAACAGGCTGCTCATCAGGGATAAACTCCATCTCATGCTCCGGATCAAGGTCGTGTGGAAAAAATAGGGTCAATCTCATCGTCGAACTCAAAATCCTGTGGCGAAACAGGCGCTGCAGACATAGCAGTGTCGGAATCAGTGTCTGAGGGATATCGTTGTAATCCCAGTGCATGAAGAGTAGAAGACGACACGGACTCAAACGAATCGGGACCAGACTGGTCAGATAAAACCTCACCACAGGAACCTCGACGGGTGGCATAGCAATGACATCGACAACAGGAATCTCATCAAGAGGAATAGCAATATCATCATCATCATCAACCGGAGCCCCACCATCCTGGGCATCCTTAGGGGGACCCTCGATGAAGAGATCGACGTCATCGTCCGACATCGCGTCAAGTGGCAGATCCTCAATAGGAAATGCAGCGAGAGGAAAAGGAGCAGGGATCTGAACAAGAGGTAGATCCCCGTCAAGAAAACCATTAGCTATAGGTATATCATCTCCAAAATCTGGTAGAGCGAAGGGCTGGAAGTCATCGTCGTCGTCGCTCGTGGTATCTGATGTGAAAACCTCATCCTCTGGGATGATCTCGTCATCTGATACTATGGCTATAGGGTCTATAGTGTCTGATACTTCACTCTCAGAGGAAGATGACATGGTATCTGTGACAAAACAATCACAAGTATGCACATATATCAACAAGCATGTAAGTAATAACAATGTAAGCATGTATGCATTCCTAGTCTTCCCAAGACTATCCCACCCAGCCTCTCAGACTGAACTACTTAGTCTCTCAGACTAAACCTCTAAGTTTCTCAAACTGAACTACCCAGCCTCTCAGGCTAAACCTCCCAGTTTCTCAGACTGCCCCAACTAGTCTCTCAGACTACCCAGTCTCTCAGACTGAACTACCCAGTTAGTCTCTCAGACCAACTCCCCACTCTCTCAGACTGAATTACCCAGTTAGTCTCTCGGACTAACTCCCCAGTCTCTCAGACTGCACTACCCAGCTAGTCTCTCAGACTAACTCCCCATTCTCTCAGACTGACACCCCAGTCTCTCAGGCTGCACTATCCAGCTAGTCTCTCAGACTAACTCCCCAGTCTCTCAGACTGACTCCCCAGTCTCTCAGACTGAAATTAGAAATGAATTCTTTGAAATGTATTTCGTGTCTTTTATTTGTAAAAATATTTGTTTCATGGATCTGGACGCTTTGTATATGCAATGTAAAAATGTTTTCGTGAGAGCCCTGATGATCGTATTCTAGACTCGAGAATGAATCCTAGTTCGCTAAGATCGAAGCACTGATACCAAGCTGTCACACCCTGACTTTTGCGGAAGCGTGGTTTATTTGGTGTGACTTCTTAATACCATAGCAATCAATCATAACAATGCTATATGATAAAAACATGAGATGTTCATCCGTTAATTAAGTTTAGAAAATACCACAATACCATTTTCTGAAAACATCGATACCAAATTAAGTTACAACCCATGACGTGTTTAAATGAGTTCACAAGGACTCAACAAAAGTACTTAAATAAAACCTGAGTTTAGAGACGTGTATCCCGTCCAGGATTAAGATACACCCCCTAAACTCGATAACCATGGATAACATCTTTTATTTCACTACACAGCTTGAAGACACATGCATACCCTGCCAGATCCATTAGTTCCCTGAAATACATGTAGTTTGAAAAATCAACAAAAGTTGAGCGAGTTCATCTGTATGTGAGTATGTATAAACCTTTGTAAACCGTGTATGTATGTATATAAATCCCGGTATGAAAGCAAACAAGGAAAAGATCACCAATGGTTTGCAAGGCCACTGATATGTGTGACGGTGTAGGAAGACTCAAACCTAGCAAAGTTGTACCGGGCTTCCGGCTGGAACACATAGTCACCACTATGGGCCGCCCCGGCCTCATGGGTGTGGGCTCGCTACACCCAAATAGATCTATCACTCATGCCCCTCGGTCCTGATACGGGGATTAATGGTCCCAAGTATCCGCCTACCCTATCACATGATATATGGTTCTTTCCTAGGCTAATCATACCAATAGTATTGTAAGTAATCCTTTGTAACATGTATTTCACCCCTGAAGTAAATAAACAAAACAGTTTAAAGAAAAGGGGGACATGAACTCACAGTATTGCTTCTTCAAAATCTAGCAACTCAAGTCTCCGCAGCAAACACGACTACCTACAGTGTACTAACGTCTATTAGACGAACGGGCCGTGCCTTGGCTTAGAGTTTAACGTTTTTGAGTTGCGTTTCGAATGTTATTACTTGTTAAAATAATATTTATTTTAACTTTACATTATATTTCACTTTGTAATAATTGTTTAATGAATATTTTGTCACAATACTTCTCAAGTATTTAATTTCGTATTTCCTTCCCAAGGATGGGGGTATTTTATACATGTATATTTGTAGTCTTGGATAATATATTTTTAAGTCCCACTTAGAAAATATATATAACTTATTTGTCAAAAATAATGTATTCCCAAGAAAATATATATTTTTCCCAAAAATTATAAATCTTCTAAATATACTAGGAAAATATATATTTTTATCTCCAAAAATAATATATTTTCTTTTTGTCGAAAATATGATATAACTTAGTAACATGTTAAAAATCATATTTTCACCTTTTGTATCCAAAATAGTATTTACCCAAAAATATATTTGTAAGAGTATTTTCCGGAATATTTCATAAGTTACGTTTTTGCGTTCGGTTTCACAATATCAAGCGTGTAACTTAAATATTTATTCCTTGTGATTTTTGGTATTATTTTGGAGTTGCAAATTTCATGGTATTTGTTAAGTTATATTATTTTACCCTAAAATAATATAACTAGTCCACAAATCATACAAGTATTCACATAAGTATATTAATATAAAATATATATTCTAAATATATATTTATCCATTTTATTTACAAAAATCAACTTCCAATACTTTGTATTTTTGTTACAAAAATCTATGGCAAAGTTTATATGGAAAATCATAGTTAAAAATACACTTGTAATCACTTTTTTAGAAAATATTTTCTAAGTGTTGGAATTTTTAGAAAATTTCGCCATAGTTTCCTTTGTAAATGGAGGTGTCCATGCTATTTAGCATATCATTTTCTTTTCGAAAATCATTCCAACAATCAACAATCATACCCTAAACATCTTACACTTACCAAGTGCAAAAACTATACACTTTTCATAATAACATGAACTTGGTCTTTTATTAAACACTTGTAGTGACTTGATAAAGTGTTTAGTAGCCTTAGTTACCCTCCAAAATATATTTACTATTTGGTAAACTTCATTCTTGAGGATTTTAGATGTTTACAACTTATAAACATGTTTCTTAAAAATGTTTATTTATTAGACTTTTCTTGTTCCTCTAGTGTTTATACACTTGTTTTTCCACTAAAAATGGTATAAGTTTAGTAAAAACCATGATCTTTCAAAAATCATCTTTTTAAACTTGGTTCTTTTTGAAAAATCATTCACAAGTCTTGAAGCTATAAGTTTACTAGCTCACTATGTTTATTATTTTATGAGAAATCACTTTGTTTTCAAGTTCATGTTTAATCAAGAAGATGATCATCTTGTATAAACACATAGTCATCTCCTAACTTGCTAAATCATGTTTTTAATCATAATCTAGCAAGTCCCATGTAATGATCAACATCAATATCTCTAGTAATCAACAAACAACATCATCCATATGCTAAACAACATCATACTATCCATAGTTCATCAAATGTTAGCTTTATGTTTCAAGATTCAAGTGTATGTTCTTTAGTGTTCTTGTGTAAATCAACATAATATATCTTTTAACCACCAAAAATATGAAGTAAACAAGAGTTAACAAGAAGCTTACTACTAGCTTCAAGCTAGGGAAGAAACAAGTTGAAAATGGAGTGGATAAAAGCAAACAAAGGTGGTCCTTCAAGATCCAAGAGTTCCAAGCTTCTTCAATGACCTTCTAACACCTTGTAATGCACTTGGAATAGGTTGGATTGAATTAAAAATGGTGGTGTGTGGGGTGCTATGTTCGGCCGAGAGTTTGGGAGGGAGAGAGAAAAAGTGTGTTGGTGATGAAGATGATCTCTAGTCCTCTTATAACCAATCTTGATCTTTTATCCCTTGGGTTTTATGTTGGACAAGTACAATACAAGATCTTACACCAAATCCCATCAAGATTTTAGTGAGATTTAGGATAATCCTATGGAGATTATGGTGGGGTACCCCCTTGGGGCCGTAAATCAAGAGTGGGAGGGGGTTAATTGTAACTTGAAGGGTTAAGTAGGTAATTAGTTAGGGGTTAAATGTAAGGTCTAGTGTTTTATGTATATCTTGCATTATATAATATGTTAGGGTGTTCGGGAACCATAACTAGCTCAAAAAAATAAAAATAATGCTTCTAGCAATATTTTAGTGTTCCGGGTAATGTCCGGTTGTTCGGTTAGATACCGTTTCGTTAAAGTGCTAAGCCATATTTTTGCACATCACTAGCATGTTAAAATGCTGATTTTTGATGATTAATGCAGAATTCTGCACTTAGAGTGGGTTTTAGGCACTTTCCGACATTTAAACTATCACCCAGTGACGCAGTTTTATGGTCCTTACTTCCCTACACTCCATACTAGTGTAGTACCTTGTCTCTAGCTCATACAGGGTTTCAAATTACTGTTTGTCTATGTACTGGTACTGTCAGTATGTTTCTGAGTTATCCGCTAACTGTGTTAACTGTGCTTTGTGCATCATGTATGTCACTAAAGTTTGTATGTAATAAATGGTGTGACAGTATGAAATGTGATGCACATGTATGTATGATACAGAAATCATAAAGCAGTTTATATCATCAGTTGTAATTAAGCACAGTTATTAAGCACAAATTAATATTAATTAATTGTACGGATACCTGTAATTATGAGGGTTGTCACAAAATCTAGTTAAAATTTGATTATATATACTTGATCACATTAAAAACCCATTCCCCTAAAAAGTGACTTTTGAGCCTTTATTGAGCATATAAATACACATCTTTACACTAAATGCTCATCTTTCGTTTCTTGTGTGAATAGCCGCTTGGTTTCTTACGACTCTAGAACTTGCCATGACGATACATTCCCGGTCCTTACCAACTTAAACCCAAGTAAGTAAATGATGGAGGCATTAGGATTAACACTTTTTCTTTCAACACCATTATTTTTTTTACCACCTACTCAAAACCCCCCTAGTTAACCCCTTTGAGCATAAACCTTTTCATTTCTAAACCCACAAAACAAACACCCTTTACCCACCAAAACCCTTTTTTATTTTAAACCCTTTATTTTAGTAAAAAACTCGGTTTTCATGTGACATTCCTTATCAAAAAAAAAAAAAAAAAAAAAAAAACGATGAAGTCTAGCTATAAACAAACAAGTTCATCAAAAGAAACTTTGTTTGAAAAATGCTTCATTGGAATAAAAAGTCACAAAAACAAAAAGTTTTTACGAAAACCGACGCTTTTACGCCTTTTCACCCTTTTCTACTAACCACTATCCCCAAATCACCTACCTTTAACCAAAGCATAACCCTTCCCCAAAGTCCTCTTGATATTTACAAAGGTTTATAGTTAAAAAGGAGGAGGGTTGATTGCTTGGCAAGCATATGGTAGAAGTAAGTTCCATGCCGGTCTCGAGTGTTTCACAAAAATACATATTCGACCGAGTGTTGAGTGATCTCCCATGAGGTATGTGAACTTGTATATAAATGGAATTTTAAAGAGCCATGTTATGCCAAAATAAGTAATTTCTCTTATTTAATGTTCTAAATAATGTTCTAAATAAATCATAACGAATAGGATTGTAAAGAACATAAAAATAAAACCTAATAAAGATCTTGGAATCCCGACACTCAAGACAAGCCCAAAACTTCTCTTCTACCCATTCCATTTGGGTGTGTAAGCCACATTATAAAGGGTTTTGCTTGAGGGCAAACAAAGATTCAAGTGTTGGGGTATTTGATGTGTGTAAAATGCAACATATAAATTACATCAAATGAGGCATAAAACTAACCCTTTTTTTAATACTAATGTTGGAAAAAGTGTGCTTTTGTCTTCCTTTTGTATTTTCAGGATTAAATGAGCTTAGATGGACAAAAGAAGCAAAAATACAGCTAAATCTAACATAAATACAAGAAAAGGAATAAACGTGGCATGCCCGACCCCTCGACATCATCTTCCCAAGCAAAAACAAGACATCAGAAGGCTGAACACGCCCGTGCCCAGCGGACACAGGGGCATGTGGTGGAGTGGTGGCAAGTGAGAGAGAAGTGGTTTGCCAAGGGATGAGTTGAAGTGGAACCAAGCACTTCAATTTATAGCTGTAAACAGAAGCTTCAGCACGGCCTGTGCCCGCCTGGCACGACCCCGTGCACATCTCTCTCTCTCTCATCCTCATTAACTGCTTGTCAGATGTTGTACTAACACGGCCTCGTGTGTCAACGGCACGGCTCGTGGCCAAAGTACTTGTAACACCCCGAAAACGGGTTTGGTAATGAAACCACATTAGTACTAAAGGACGTGTAAAGCACCGTTAGTGGTAAAAATTAACCCGGTGAATATTAGGATTTAAAAAAATAAAGATAATATTAAATAAAAGAAAGAGTAAACAAATGCTTTTGAGGGAATAAAGTTTATAAGAAGCCCAAGTCAACGGGACTAAAAAGAAAACGGGTTATGACTTTCCCGAGCCCACTAGGTTAACTAGGAACATTTAAACCTAGTTATGAGAATTGGTTAATTTCTAGTAAGTATTATGAGGGGGTTTAAACAAAAGCTAAACTTGTGGGACCAAAGTTGGATAATTTGAAAATAGTATTATAAAAAAAATAATAACACAACACACACGAGGACCAGAAGAAGCTCTCATGGAGCTCAAACCCTAGCTTGCACAAAATCATCAAATTGAAGCTCGATTCAAGCCCTAAATCAATGCATGAACACATAAAAACAATCACCTAGTCATGGGGATTATAAGGTATGTCACAAAACCTAGATTGGTTAAAGTTGAAAATTGAGACAAGGAGGTTACTTGCAAATAGATTGTTGGATTATGATCCAAAGTTGAAATTGAATGTTTATGTATGTTTATTTTTGTTAGTTATGATGAAATTATGAAGAACTTGATGTAAAGTTACTTGTAAGAGATTAACAAGTAAACTAGGAAGTGGGTTTTTGACTAAATAGTGAAGATGATGATATACTTGTGCTTGAAATCATCATAATTGATAGTTGAAGTGAGATACTTAAACAATTTACAAGTTTGAGTACTTGATCATACATGATTCGAAATGGGTTTTGAATGTTGTAATGAAATTGGTGATTTAATTCATGAATGTGATGTTTGAAAACATGATATCTACTAGTTTGAATGTAGAACTTGATTTGATTAGGTAACCGGATGATTGCCTAAAAACATGATGAAACGAGTTTCACTCATAAATGGAACCCGTAGATTTCGTGTAATGAAAGTATAAGTTTTATGTAATTAGATGATTATATGATGTATGTAAACTACGTTGATGAATGTGGTTAAATTACTGGCCTAAAAATATCGCCTATTGAATAGTCGAAGAAACGCCTAAGTGAGTTCGTTGAACTCATTTGTGCATTTCATACATTAAAAAGGGACAGTTTACATTTGAACGTCAAACTGACCATTTATAAGATTGAATGATAATTTTTTATATGAAATATGTAAGGTGGAATAGTTATAATTGATAATGACTAATCTAACCATCTTACGAATTATAATGATAGTTTGATACTTAACAAGCTAGATGGAAGCTTGGGAAGGAAGCGAGTCAAACGGATTGAGCACGCGGAAAATAATAACTGGATGCAAGATAAGTAAAGCTTACTACTTCTAGAATAGTTATTGATAGCAAACAGGTCCGTTATTTGCAAAACTGTTTCGGGGTCTTAAACACTTAGTTTTGAGTCCATATGTGGTCAGAAGTTGTATAACAACAAAAATGATGATTGGTAATTTTTATAAATTTTTCGGAAGTTTCTTAACGTGGTTTTCGCGGACGTTTTGTCAACAACATAGTTGTTGATAGCATGCAGGTCTATATTTGCAGAAATTGTTTCGAGGCCTTAAACACTTAGTTTTGACTCAATATTTGGTCAGAAGTGGTATAAAAATATAAATGATGGTTGGTAATTTTATAATTTTTTTGGAAGTTGTTTGACATGGTTTTCGCGGACGTTTTTTCAACAAAATAGTTGTTGACAGCAAGCAGGTACGTAATTGCAGAAATTGTTCCGGGGCCTTAAACACTTAGTTCTGATTCAATATTTGGTCAGAAGTGGTATAACAATATAAATTATGATTGATAATTTTTATAAATTTTTGGAAGTTGTTTAACATGGTTTTTGTGGATGTTTTGTCAACAAAATAGTTGTTGACAACAAGCAGTTCCGTACAAGCATAAGTTTCGGGGCCTTAAACACTTAGTTTTGACACAATATTTGGTCAGAAGCGGTATAATAATATAAATGATGATTCGCAATTTTTATAAATTTTTCGGAAGTTGTTTGACTTGGTTTTCGCGGACGTTTTGTCAACAAAGTAGTTGTTGACAGCAAGCAGGTCCGTACTTGCAGAAATTGTTTCGGGGCCTTAAACACTTAGTTCTGATTCAATATTTGGTCAGAAGTGGTATAACAATATAAATGGTGATTGGTAATTTTGTTATAAAATTTTCTGAAGTTATTTAATGTGGTTTTCGCGGACGTTTTGTTAACAAACTAGATGAATGAATTGGATGGAAATTTGTTTATAACTTGTTGTGAAACTGTCAAAACTAACTTTTATGTTGGTTTTGATTTTAGGAATGTATTATGGAACTCCGGATGAGGATCAAGCAAGAAAGGAGAACCGAACACATGTCTCGAAACTTCCGCAACGATCTTATTTTGTTCTAGTTTAAAAAGAGGATATTGTAAACACTTGAAATTATATTTAGGAATGTTTTTAATTATATAAGAAGTTTAACTTGGAAAAGTTTTTGTAAGCTTGCATTTTCGTATAAAATGCGTGTTTAATATTATAATCTTGATTAATAGAGACGGGTCTTACAAGTTGGTATCAGAGCTCATGGTTAAAGAGTAAAGTGTGTTCGGTTCAAAACTTGATCGCAAATCTGGTAAGTATATTCATATTAATGGTTTAGTATGATTAAAGTGTTGTGAACAACACATAGGGTTATCGTGTAATACATGTTAAACCAATCAAAATAGATAAAGGATAGATATAGTCAACAAAATTACGTGTGTTGACACGTATAATGGAAAAGCCTTGTATTATAATACGGGCGTTCATTAATGTCAAAATTACTAAATTTTATAAATCTTGTAGTTGAAGGATACTCGCATCTGAAGATAGCGGGAGTTTAACAAAAGGCGGATCTGACGAAGCAACGGTCTAAAGTATGACAAGCAGAGCATGCTCAACAAGGACCTAAACTGCGTAACACTCGCGAATAAGATTAATGGCAAGGAAAGCCCGTTAGGGCAAACATTACTAGGTGCACGTTTTAAATTAATCGCACAAATAGTAATATGCAACAAACACGTAGAGAATGACGGTTGCATATATATATGATAAAACTTGGAAAACTTGAATAGGATATCTATTCAGGATGAAGTTTCCAAGAACAATTAAGTAGAAATAAGTGTTATTCACAATGATGAATAAAAAAGCAATAACATGATTAGTTCATATGGAAACTTGGATGGGAGTAACTATCCAAGTGAATAATTCTCAATATAATACTATTGAGAAAAGTAGCGATTACATTAACAAATGTGATTACATAATAGTTTGATAAAAAGAAAAACTTTTTATACGTTCAAGTGCAAAACGAGTAAAACTAATGATTGTTGTTTAGCAGTTAAATAAAGTTTTACTGAATGGAATCAAAGATATAGAAAGAATAGAGGCATTACTTACATAGGGCGTGATGTGAAAATTATGAAAAGGTCATGTGTGTCATGTGTTGATCGCTTACTCTAGCCAAGTAAGTAGTGAACACATGATACTATGAACTTCTTATGATGGACACATTTACGTCCGATGTAGTAAGGACGGGGTGAATGGGACAAATAAAAAAAAGGTACCATTCATTTGATCAAACAAGTAAGATATTTGGTAATAAATGTAAACGGAAGCCGGGTAACGGAAGCATATTACGTCGGAATAACGAGCCCAAGAAAAGGGACAAGAATCAAAGTAAATGAAAATACAAACCGACTAATAAGAATGGTAAGGCGTAGGGATAAAGTTTGACTGTCATAAGTGATGAAATTCACTTGGACAAGTCAAACGGATTGAAATAAGGAGTGAGGACTTGGTTGAATAAAAGTGATGGATTTTGCTAAGATGACCAAATGAATCAAAACGAAGTCTTGACGCATACCGAAAAGGTTACAATAATAATGAATTCGGTAAAATACCCGATAGATGGGTAGGATTTTGAGTGAATGTGTAAACCAAGAGACGTGAACGCGGATTGAAAGTCAAAAGACTCGTATTGAGAGTTATGACTAAAAGACGACAAGATCTTGCAAACATAAATTTTGAAAATCTAGTTCAAATATTTCAAAGTTAAACAGGTAGAATAAAGAATGAAGTTTGACATTCATAAGTGATGAAATTTCACATGAACAAGACAAACGAGTTAAATAAAGAATAACACTTGCTAATGTAAGTAAGCGCGAACCGAATAAATAAAAGCGCGAAATATTAATAAACCTATGTAAAGGGTAAAAACATTAAGATAAAAGAACCCGGGTAATGGGTTGTAAAGAAGTATAAGTATGAACCGAGAAACGGTAAGTGTAGAACAAACTGACATGTAAATGATGTAAGGAGTCATAAAGTCGAAAGATTAGTCCGACAGTAAACGAATGAATCTTTAGACTACGGTCAAGGTCAACTGAATTTTAAAAGCGAGAATAAATGCTTCCAAACATAACAAGGGGTACCTTGATGCTATATATATATATATATATACATACTCAATAATGAAATGAGTAAAAGATGAATCTACGGGATCATGAAAACCATCAGGATTACAAGTAGTTTTATGGTCTACGGGACAAAAAAAAAGACCCTTGGTCACAGATAGAAAGAAACGAACTGTTGGGGTCTTACCTTAATAAGGTAAAAAGGTGAAAATTCTAAAGAAATAGCCTAGGAGGCTAAGTGAAAGAACCTACGGGTCAATAGTGTAAAATGAGGGAACTAGTTATTATTCCCCGTGTAAAACAAGAACGGAAAAGAATAAATTACTGGATGTCAATTTCCTTGGTATGTGTAATTGACATAAGTTTAAGATAAAACGTTAAACAAAAATTAAGTTTTAGTAAGAAACGAACTTTTAACAGATATGAATATTATGAGACGAATTTAGAAATAATTAATATTAAAGGATATAAGTCTTAACACCGATAGGTGCAAGACGATACATTCGAAAAGAAGAAGTATGATAAAGGAAAGTTGAGATAAACTTAAACGTGACGTGACGCGTTCACGGTCAAGAAAAGTAATATAGGATACGATCACGTTGTAACGTGAATTACGGGAATAGGAGATCATAAACTCATATAAGCCAAGGAAAGGCAAAGTGAATATACGTGAGCGATATGGTATAAGGTAATCGGTGACTAACAAGTCTAACCGCCAAAATAAATAATTAATAAAGATATGAAATACAAGATGAAAGTTACGGCCTACGAGGCCTTACACGTGAAAGGCGCATACGTTTGGAAGCCAAAAGGGACATTACCATACTATCCTGGTAAGATTATTAAATGCAAGCAAAGCTCAAGTAATTACTGAAACTAAGTCCAAGGAGTTAAACCCGAGGAACTACGTAAGAAAGGTTTCGAGGATGAAACCGCTTTAAGGGGGTAGACTTGTAACACCCTGAAAACGGGTTTGTAATCAAACCACGTTAGTACTAAAGGACGGGTAAAGTACCGTTAGTGTTAAAATTAACCCAGTTAATATTAGGATTTAAAAAAATAAACATAATATTAAATAAAAAAAGAGTAAATGAATGCTTTTGAGGAAATAAAGTTTATAAGAAGCCCGAGTCAACGGGTCTAAAAATAAAACGGGTTATGACTTTCCCAAACCTACTAAGTTAACTAGGAACATTTAAACCTAGTTATGAGAATTGGTTAATTTCTAGTAAGTATTATGAGGGGATTTTAACAAAAGCTAAACTTGAGGGACCAAAGTTGGATAATTTGGATATGGTATTATAAAAAAAATAACGCAACACACACATAAAGGTGTGTGTCCGCGTGCGTGGAGATGACGAGGAGAAGCTCTCATGGAGCTCAAACCCAAGCTTGCACAAAATCATCAAATTGAAGCTCGATTCAAGCCCTAAATCAATGCATGAACAGATAAAAACGATCACCTAGTCATGGGGATTATATGGTATGTCACAAAACCTAGATTGGTTAAAGTTGAAAATTGAGACAAGTAGGTTACTTGCAAATAGATTGTTGGATTATGATCCAAAGTTGAAATTGAATGTTTATGTATGTTTAATTTCGTTAGTTATGATGAAATTATGAAGAACTTGATGTAAAGTTACTTGTAAGAGATTAACAAGTAAACTAGGAAGTGGGTTTTTGACTAAATAGTGAAGATGATGATATACTTGGGCTTGAAATCATCATAATTGATAGTTGAAGCGAGATACTTAAGCAATTTACAAGTTTGAGTACTTGATCATACATGTTTCGAAATGGGTTTTGAATGTTGTAATGAAATTGGTGATTTAATTCTTGAATGTGATGTTTGAAAACATGATATCTACTAGTTTGAATGCATAACTTGATTTGATTAGGTAACCGGATGATTTCCTAATAACATGATGAAACGAGTTTCACTCATAAATGGAACCCGTAGATTTCGCGTAATGAAAGTATAAGTTTTATGTAATTAGATGATTATATGATGTATGTAAACTACGTTGATGAATGTGGTTAAATTAGGGGCCTAAAAATATAGCCTATCGAATAGTCGAAGAAATGCCTAAGTTAGTTCGTTGAACTCAATTGTGCATTTCATACATTAAAAAGGGGCAGTTGACCTTTGAAAGTCAAACTGACCATTTATAAGATTGAATGATAATTTTTATATGAAATACGTCAGGTGGGATAGTCACAAATGATAATGACTAATCTAACCGCCTTACTAATTATAATGACAGTTTGACGCTTAACAAGCTAGAAGGAAGCTTGGGAAGGAAGCGAGTCAAAGGGATTGAGTACGCGGAAAAAAATAATCGGATGCATGGTAAGTAAAGCTTACACCTTCTAGAATAGTTATCGATAGCAAAGAGGTCCGTTATTTGTAAAACTGTTTTGGGATCTTAAACACTTAGTTTTAACTCCGTATATGGTCAGAAGTTGTATAACAACAAAAATGATGATTGGTAATTTTTATAAATTTTCCGGAAGTTGTGTACCGTGGTTTTCGCATACGTTTTGTCAACAAAATAGTTGTTGACAGAAAGCAGGTCAGTATTTGCAGAAATTGTTTCGAGGCCTTAAACACTTAGTTTGGACTCAACATTTGGTCAGAAGTGGTATAACAATATACATGATGGTTGGTAATTTTTCTAAATTTTTCGGAAGTTGTTTGACGTGGTTTTCGCGGACGTTTTGTCAACAAAATAGTTGTTGACAGCAAGCAGGTACGTAATTGCGAAAATTTTTTCGGGGCCTTAAACACTTACTTCTGATTCAATATTTGGTCAGAAGTGGTATAACAATATCAATGATGATTAGTAGTTTTTATAAATTTTTCGGAAGTTGTTTAACGTGGTTTTCGTGGACGTTTTGTCAACAAAATAGTTGTTCACATCAAGCAGGTCCGTAGTTGCAGAAATTATTTCGGGGGCTTAAACACTTAGTTTTGACTCAATATTTGGTTAAAAGTGGTATAACAATATAAATGATGATTGGTAATTTTTATAAAGTTTTCAGAAGTTGTTTGGCATGGTTTTCGGGAACGTTTTTCAACAAAGTAGTTGTTGACAGGAAGCAGGTCCGTACTTGCAGAAATTGTTTCGGGGGCCCTAAACACTTAGTTCTGATTCAATATTTAGTCAGAAGTGGTATAACAATATAAATGATGATGGGTAATTTTGTTATAATTTTTTTGGAAGTTGTTTAATGAGGTTTTCACGGACGTTTTGTTAACAAAATAGTTGTTGACAGGAAGCAGGTCCGAACTTGCAGAAATTGTTTCAGGGTCTTAAACACTTAGTTTTGACTCAATACTTGGTCAGAAGTTGTATAACAATATAAATGATGATTTGTAATATTATATATTGTTAAGTGTTATAAATACAGGCAAGCGGTAAGTATGAGCATGTTTTGCCAAGGTTGGCGAAAGGTAATGCAATGTATTAAAAACGAGTTAATGTTGACCCGTGCCAGGTACGCACAATGAATGATACTCTCGTGAAGCGTACATGTAGCAACCATAATATGGATTATGGTTGGAGGAAACAAGAGTTTTTTTTAATAAGAGTTGATAAATTTATAGTTTTGACATAAATGCCCATAACGGCTAAACGTGTATATAACTTTAGAATTGGTAAAAGAACCATGAAAACTAATAAGATATGATCCGGGTAATGGATCGTATTAGTAAACATTAAAGATTTACTAACAATGGTTGTGCATATAGGGTCTTACAGTACTTGATGTACTATCGTAGATTCTGCAAATTTTTGAGTTGACCACGCCTCGTGTTGGCTTAGCACGGCCCTGTTTGGCTGCCATTTTTTTCTTTTGCAATTGTCTTTTTCTTCTGCCTACTATCCAACCTTGGACACGGCCCGTGTCAGGTGGACACGGCCCCGTGTCAGCCTTCTGTTCTTGTTATTTTGAAGTTTGGATGTGGATTGGGGCTTGGCGATCTGCGGCAATTCCTACTTCTTTGCATTTATGTTGTATTTTGCTGTCCTTTTGCTCCTTTTGCACATTTAAGCTTTTTTATCCCTGAAAATATAAAAGGAATGAACACAGTTTTTTCCAACATTAGTACTAAAAAGGGTTGCTTTTATGGTGTATTTGACACAATTTATATGTTGTATTTTAATCACATCAAATACACCCACACTAGAATCTTTGCTTGTACTAAAGCAAAACTCTATTACGTGGCTTACACACACAAACGGAATAGGTAGAAGTGAAGGTTTTTGGGTCTTATATTTAGAGTGTCGGGTATCCAAGTTTTAAATTTATTTTGTTTTTATTTTATTTACCATCCTATTCGTCATGATTTAGTTAAAACTCTATTTACGAAAAATTATTTACTTTGGGCATAATATGCCTTTATAAAATTTTATTTAGTTATATACAATTTTACACATTTCACAAGTATTCACTCGACACTCCGCCAATATTAAGTGAAACGCTCGTGCCTGATTTGGAACTTACTCCTACCATAGGTTTGACAATCGATCAAACCTCCTTCTTTTGACGTTAAATCCTTATAAATATCAAGATTACTTTGAAGGGTAGGTGGTAATTCGGGTTTGGTAAGTTTTATTCGAGAAATGGGTAAAAAACGTAAACTATCGGTTTTTTCTATTGCTTTTTGGCTTAGCAAAAAAAAAAAAAAAATACTTTGGCATGTTTTTCATGTTTTTCGGTTTTTTTTTTTTGGTTGCCAAGATTGAAACTGAGCCATAGTCGTAATTTCATAACCGATAAATTTACAAAAATGAAGGATGAAAAATGAAAAGGGTAGTTTTTTTGTGGGTTTGAAATGAAAAGGTTTTTAAGGCTCAAGGGTTTAACTAAAGGGGGGTGTTTTTGTATAAAGCAAAGAAAATAAAGGTTTTGTTTGAAAAATGGGTTTGTCCTAATGCCTCTATCATTTACTTACTTGGATTTTTGTCGGTAAGGATTTGGAATGTATCGAATTGTCAAGTTCTAGATTCGTAAGAACCAAACGGGCTATTCATACAAGAAACGAAAATTGAGCAATTAGTAAAGATGTATATTTTTATACTCGGTAATGGCTCAAAACTCACTTTGTGGGAAAAAGGATCATAGTGTAATAATGTATATATAATCAAATTTTACAAAGATTTATCATGCCCGTTTTCGTATTTTTTCTAAATTGGTTATTTTTATCACGACGCTAACGGTTGTAAATTTGTAGAAACATAATTTTTAGTACTTGTTTACCCAACTAAACTTAAGATAAGTGAAAAAATGAAAAGAAAATTTTTGAAAAAGTTTGGGGTGTTTAGCGGTTCCAAGGTAAGTTTTGTGTAAGGCTTGGTTTAGGACAAACGATTCAAGGGTTTTTATTATCATTCACACCCCCCACACTTAACTTACACATTGTCCCCAATGTGCCCCAAAAATGATTTTTTTTGGAAAAATGTGTAAAAAGTATGAAAATAACAAAAATTTTTGGTTACTGGTACTTGTAGCACGGCCCCGTACTATGTGGATATGACCCCGTGTCCAAAGTGCCAGTAACAAATGAAGTCAGAAGACTTACAGTAAGGTGGCCACGGGGGCGTGCTGGGTGAGCACGACCCGTGCCACCTTCTGGACAGGGAATATGTGATAATAGGAAGACGGGCACGAGGGTGTGCTGGGTGAGCACGGCTCCGTGCTGCAGCCACTGTGTTTCAGAAAATGAGTCAGGAGGCTTCTGTTTTACGTGCATGGGTTCCATTTCGTCATCCATTTTGTGTTTCCATTCTCTCTAACATATTTATTTGAAGTACCATCATCCAAACATCCATTGTTTTCATTAAAAGAGAAATATTATATAGAAATGAAAAATTATAAACCTACTTAAACTAAAGCTAGATAGATAAAATCTTGGAAATACCTTTCCGAGATCGATTTTTAACAACCTAAAAGCTACATTCCTAGATTTATGAATGTTTGGAAAATGGAGGACTAATAGCTTTTTTTGGAAATACTCAAGCTAGAGGTCGTTGAGCATTTCTTCAATCTCCCTTGGTAGGAAGATAAAGGGCTCTTCTTCCGCCTCCTCTTAAGCGGGTGCGGGGCTGATCAGGACCTTAAAAGTGGCGTCAATAGGAGGAGGTTCCGGAATCTCCACATCCCAACCCGTAGGTTGTATGATCTTGTTGGCTAGGTTCCAATCTTCTTCTGGGAAGATTGGCTCCATGGGAGGTAAAGCCAAGATGTTCAAACTTTGATGCGAAAGGTTGATTTCTCTGAAACAATCCTCCAGCCCCATGGTAAGGTAGTTCACTTGGTCTATGAGAACCTCCTCCACTAATGTCATCTCATCAAGGCTCTCCCTTAAGGCACTCACGTATCTTACGAGAGTGGCCTCGATAGAGAGCCTTCTTCTTCTCCTTTGACTCCGAAGCTCGTCGACGATGTTCCACTCTGTTGGGTCGTCATCTTGAGAGAAAATGACTAACCGTTAGAAAGAAATGAAAGATCAGACCATTCAGCACGGCCCTGTGCCAGCCTGGCAGCTGCTCCATCTGCTCCAGATTTCTAGCTTATTTTAAGTTAGTTTTGACTGGTTTTTGATTTTCTGAACGTAAATAACTTAAAATAATATTTTACTAATGTGAATCTACAAAACTTTGAGCTAAAATAAAGAGTATGA